>SEYY01005528.1:127500-155000 GCA_009176605.1 Armadillidium nasatum
GAAGAGAATGAGACTCCAAATGATCCAGGAAATGAGAGTTAAGGAGAGTTTCAAATATTTTTAGACAGAACACAAGTGAGAGCTATAGGTCGATAGTTAGAAGGGTCAGAGCGACTACCTTTTTTCGGGATCGGCTGAACAAATGCACTCTTCCAGCATTGAGGGAAAGTATTAGTATTAAGGCATAGAGAGTAGAGCTGAACGAGGACAGGGGCCAACTCGGAAGAACACTCCCTCAGAACACGAGGGGGAATGTCATCCGGGCCAGGATCCCATGCACCCGATCATGAGTAATTACAGGTAGAGACATGGGACACCTGAGAGGAGAAGGAGTAGGAGAAGGGATGCCAGAATCGAGCAAGGTGGAATTAGATGAAAAAGAAGGCCGAAGAGATTAGCCTTTACAGAGGGAGTATTAGCTACAGAGCCATCAAAACGAATAAGAGGAGGAAAGGCAGATTTACAGAAGTTATTAGAGATATTTTTGACAAGAGGCCAGAAATTTTTATCAGTAGGAGAGACACTTTTCTGAGGAGCAGATTTGCATCCATTCATCCACACATCCATCTGTTCGTCCCTCTATAAAATTAGTTTTCTTTGCTTTTCTTTTTCATGACAATTAATAAATGAAGCCTAATATTAGTTAGAAAAACACCTAAATCTACACCCATAATACATACATATATATATATATATATATTAATATATTATATATATATATAATATATATATATATTATATATATATATATATTATATATATATATATATATATATATATATATATATATATATATATATATATATATATATATATATATATATATATATATATATATATATATATATATATATATTATATATATTATATATATTATATATATATATGTGTGTTTGTGCAAGTGATTGCCTGTCTTGTTCGAACCAATTCTAACAATTCTGGCATAGAAATAGTTTGACATTTATGCCCATATTAAAAATATATATAATATTATATATATATATATATATATATATATATATATATATATATATATAATATATATATATTATATATATATATATATATATATATCAGCCAATAGTAATAACAATCAACTGCATAAGGACAAATGATATATCCATGGAAAAACAATAAAAACTAAGAACAGAATAGAATAAATGGTAGAAGCACGTACGTAATATTGAAGATGAAAGACAAATTGATAAAGAAACAACAAATAAAATAATGAGGATCAATCAACCTGCATTTAATTTGAAATAAAATATTCTTTATTTAGAATTTGGGACACTCCTGCCGAACTCATCGATTTAATTTGGTAGGAATGCTTTTTTATTTATTTTTTTTTTTTTTAATGTTTATAAGTGGAGCATAAAACAATTCTTCGAGAAAATTCAGAAAACATAAATAAAAACTGAAAATAAATTCAGACTGACTGAAAAAATAAATAAAGACACGTAAAAATAAAAGGGAAGAAACCTATTGGTCATCTAAGATCAATATTTGTTTTACTTCTAATGCAATAGATTGTAATCCGTAATGAATTGCTAATGAAGGAATGTGAAGGATGGATAGACAAGTAGAATATATATATATATATATATATATATATATATATATATATATATATATATATATATATATTATATATAATATATATATATATATATATATATATATAATATATATATATATATATATATATATGATGAGCAAAGGCCAGAGACCTACTAATTTCTAACAGGGTTGGTGAAATACATGATATCTAGTCAAGTTAGAGGCCGACATATCCCAATACATGGCTTTTGAACGTGTGCAAGTCAAAGGAAGTTGGGAAAACAGATAAATGGAGTGTGTTCTAGACTTTACCAGTAGAGTATTTGGTTTCAGATCTTACCAATAGAATATATGTAGGATTGAGCATAGCTGTTGGGTGTGGGGTCAGAGATGGACAGAAAAAGGATGAGACCGTAGAAAGACTTGTCGCATGAGCTCTTCTCAATGGAGGAGGTATGCGACGAAAGAGCTCAGAAGAGCAGTGTATGTTGTAATACCTATATTTTAGAAAGAGACTGGAGAGAACTAGAAAAGCTCAAAACTTCACTTTTCAAGGAAAATTGTATGAGTGGAACCACCATTTATTATTATATATTATTATATATATATATATATATATATATATATATATATATATATATATATATATATATATATATATATATATATATATATATAATATAAATATAATATATTATATAATAAAAAAAAATAAATTTAATAAAAATTTTAATAAAAATTTTTTTTTTTTTTTTTTTTTTTTTTTTTATTTTTTTATTTATACATTTTTTTATTTTTTTTAAAACTTATTTCGCCCAAGTAATAATTAATTAGTAAATATAGTAAAAAAGTATATATAATTAGTTAATTAGCTTAATTAAATGTTACTTAAATTATAATTTTCCTAAAAAGTACAAAATATTTTTTATTTTTTTTTTTATAAAAATGACGAAAATAGATTCAATTCACTGTATTTAAAATTTAAATTTTAAAGAAAATAAGTAAACTATTATTATTATAAGTAAATAAGGAAACTATATTATTATTTTTAAAAATATTTTATAGTTCTGTTTTATTTAATTTTTAATTATAATATTATTAAGATAAATATTAAAATGAAAAAATATATATTTTTAGCGTTGGAAATCTCAGCACTTAAATTTTGAAAAAAAAAATAATAATAATAATAAAACATTAATTTCTATAATTAGAAAATAAATAAATAGAGACAGGTAGAACTTTGAATAGTATATTAAATGCAAAGAAATTTGTCCGATTAAATCAGTTATTAGAAAAAAAAAATTCATTTTTGAATAAAAAGATTTTGTGGAAATTTGCAGAATGCTGACATGACACATTTCAACCCTAAAGCTTTTTATTCTCTTTTTGTTCCTTTTTTTTATTATTTAACTCTATAGTACTACATAATTCTATGGAACAAGTTAATTACAATAAACTTTTTTGAACAAATTAATATATATAAAAACCTATATTTATTTATTTCTTTTAATTAAATGAATTTGTGGTTAAATAAGTCTCGGTCTTTTAAAATAAATTAAATAAATAAATAAAAAAAAAATAAATAAAAATAATAATTAAATTTGAAAAAATATTTCTATACAAATTTTAAAATTAATAAATTTATATAACTCACTTGCCTTTTACAGTAAATATCTAAAGTCAAAATTCAAAATTAAAATAGTGTTGAAGGTTTCAATAATTTGGCAAAAAATATCGTTGGACGTTCATTAATTTTTCCCCAGCTCAATAAAATGACAAAATTTATATTAATTTTAATTTATTTTCTTTTTTTAAGTTCTCTTATGATATTGTAAACTTAAAAATATGAAGAGAGTGGACGTTATTTAAAAAAAAAAAAAAAAAAAAAAAAAAAAAAATACGTTTTTTTTTTTTTTTTTTTTTATTTTTTTTTTTTTATTTTTTCAATCTCTTCTCTCTCTTCTCTCTCTCTCTCTCTCTCTCTCTCTCTCTCTCTCTCTCTCTATATTATATATATATAATATATATATATATATATATATATATATATATATATATATATATATATATATATATATATATATATATATATATATATATATATATATATATAACGGGAGGGAAAACATTTTTTTTTTTTCAATTTATTTATTTTTATTTATTTTTCCTTTCCCAAGAGACTGGGAATTTATATCAACAGAAGAATTAGAAATGTTAGCACTCAATTGAAAGTTTATTTGACCTTCAAAATGACCCTTGGAGATAAAATATTTTCGAGGGTCATGTTTTTCTACTGTTTCCGGCTACATCATAAAAAAAAAAAAATTCATAAAAAAATATTTTAAACAATTTTCAACTTTCTACATAATACAATAAATGCATTTTAACTCTATAGTGTAAGTGACCTTCTCAACATGAACGCTTCATTTGCCCAAAAGTAATTAAAAAAGTTGGTTTAGTTTTTAATTTCAACATCAAAGTAAATATGAATAGGAGAAAAGAACATGATACACAATATCTGTTACTTCACAGATAATTATTTTAAAGTTGCTTGTGTTATAAATATTGTTTATTATTTTTTATGAAAAGTTACAAAACAAACATTTCCAATTATATTACAATAAAATTTTATTTTCCCTGTAGATTAACTCGGAAAATGGTAGGAGAAAATAAAGTCTTAAGATCTGAATCACAGTTCGAGAAAAATTGTGTTGCTACTTTGTAAACATTTGCTTAAAATCTTGAAAAACGAGTAATTAAAAGGAAATTACAGAAAATTGGGAGACCGAAAGAAGATTATTTTTCCATATGCAAAGGAAAATATTATATGAAGAAGGGACCATGTCCTCTTACCACATGTTAGATCCTATGGCTTATTAAGAAGGTCAAGTAACATTTCTAGTTGCATTCTTACAAGTCACATACTCAATCTCCACTGACCGCCATTGCTGATAATTATGAATCGTTTCAAGACCTAATTATGATTTTTAACATAATGGGTCACCCATCAGATAATCGATACGTAGTTTTAGGCAACATATTTGCAGCTAAAAGCAATACATTAGAATCAGTTTGCTTGCTTTTCGTATATCTTCTACTATATCCTGAGAATTTTATAATTTCCTCATTTAATATCGGGTGTTTCCATGACATTGTATCATAATTTACGAAACCCTATTAAAAAAAAACTGCAGTTCGGATATATGAAGCTATTTGTGATGCAATTAGTCTTTCACCTAAGGTAGTTTTGGTCGACAATTAAATAATATTTTATAATAGAGAACTTTTACCTTTTCTAAAAGAATATGCTGTGGAAGATGAGTATCTAAATCAGTTTCCATTATAACAAAGTATTGAAATTCAAAATCTAAGAAATATTTCGTGGATAAGAAACAGTAACAAATACGAAGAATTTTTCGATAAATATTCTTATACTGCAGAAATTAGAGGATGTTCTCAAGAAACCAAAGAGGCTGGTTTAAGCCAACGGTCTCAGGAAGGGAAAAAATTATCGATTTCGTTTCCATCAAATGTTTTTTAAAACAAAAATAGCCTCGGATTCAATTTGGTGACTTTGCATAAGGGACCTTCTTTAAAATATGTTTAAATAGACAAAAGTTCACGAAAAATATGAATGAACATTTATGTGTTAAATTGTTATGTTGTTTCATAAATATAAAAAGCTAAAAGATTCAAGAAAATGATTTTAAAAGATGTAAATTTTATAATAGAACATATTTTTATACAATCAACTCTATAGTTTCTTTATAACTTTTAATTTTCATTAATTTATTCGTAATTAAAAATTATCCTCAAAAACGATAATATAATCTTTTTCGGTATGGCATCCAGACTTGTTTTGTATAAATCTTTATATATATATTAAAATTAGTTTAAATTAAAGAAGTATATATTAAAATTAAGACACTACTTCGCCAGTCATTAGAGTTTATCATTTAAAAATAATCCTATTTTTAAATATTGGAATTTTTCTGAAACTTTTGTGTATGAAAGTTCCACACACTTGTAGTCATTCACGTAATATTAAAAATAAAATTTGTCGTCCTAACAAATTGATAAGTTATCAATTTTAATTTCGCTATATCGTTCATTTTTATATCGAAATATCGGTCCATCAAAATCCATGCACGATAATTTGTATGATATTTGTAGATATTTGTTGTTTTTACTAAATAGAAATGCTTTTCTGTTCTTTATTTAGCTTTTCTAATTCATTTCAAGGACCTTATCACTTTCAAAGAACCATTTTTAATTTTAAGCTAAAGTCATTGACATTTTTAAACGAAAAATTCTAAATATATAATAAATTAATCTTTTTGTGTGAAGCTCATAATATATATATATATATATATATATATATATATATATATATATATATATATATATATATATATATATATATATATATATATATATATATATATATATATATATATATATATATATATATATATATATATATATATATATAGTATATATGGCAGTAGGCCTGTATCGAAGGGCAACGTTCTTTCAGTCAGTTAGGCCTGTATCACACGGCAAATGTCGATCGTTCAGGTTATGATGTCGAAATAACCTAACCCTAACGTAATTAATAATAATAATAATAAGATATATATATATATATATATATATATATATATATATATATATATATATATATATATATATATATATATATATATATATATATATATATATATATATATATATATATATATATAAATACCTATAATTCCACCAGAGTTGGAAAAACACTATTCTGGTCGATGTTGGCCGACGTGTCCAGATACACGGCTTTTGAAAGTATGCAAATCAAAGGAAGTTGGGAAACAGATAAAGGGAGTGTGTTCCAGACTTTACCAGTAGAGTATATGTAAGATTGAGCATCTTGGTTAAGTTTGTGGTGAGAGAGTTGGATAGAGAAAGGATGAGACTGTGTATAAAGTTGTGTCGCCCGGGTTCTTCTCAATGGAGGAGGTATGCGACGAGAGAGTTCAGAAGAGTAGTGTCCGTTGTAAAAGTGATAGTATAGAGAGAGTGACGCAACAATTCGACGGGCAGAAAGAGATTGGAGAGAGTTAATAAGAGCAGGAGAGTTGATGAGACGAAATGCCCTAGACTCCATCTTCTCTAGTAGAACTGTATGAGTGGAGCCACCCCAGATGTGTGAAGCATACTCCATACAAGGACGAACAACACCCCTATACAGAGCAAGCAACTGGGGTGGCGTGAAGTAATTGTGAAGGCGCCTCAGAACACCCAACCTCTTAGAAGCTTGTTTAGAAAGAGAAATAATGTGATCCTTCCAAGAAAGATCACGAAAAAAAGAGAATATTAAGGAGAGATAAAGGTTTGAGTTGTGTGTTTTCGAAGAAGATTGTGTCGAGTAGAGAGATGGAGGAATTGAGTTTTTGAGGCATTGAAAACAACCATGTTTTCTCTGCCCCAATTTGAAATACGAGAAAGATCAGAGGTTAGTTGCTCCAAGGCTATCCCTTCTCGAGTCTATTAACTGCTGTTGGGATGGACGTCTTTCAAACTGAAAGGAGTAATGAAGTGTGGAGTCATCAACATAGGAGTTGATAGGAGATGAAGTAATAGAGACCATTAATGAAAAGTAGAAAAAGTGTTGGGGATAGACCAGAACCCTGAGGAACACCACTGTTAATAGATTTAAAGGAAGAACGGTGGCCGTCTACAACAGCTGCTATAGAACGACCGGAAAGGAAATTAGAGAGAAGATCACAGAGAGAAGGATAGATTCCAAAAGAGGGAAGTTTGGAAATCAAAGCTTTGTGCCAGACTCTATCGAAGGCTTTCGATATGTCTAGCGCGACAGCAAAGGATTCACCGAAATGCCGAAGAGCGGAGGACCAAGAGTCAGAGAGAAGGGAAAGAAGATCACCAGTAGAGCGTTTCTTACGAAAGCCATACTGGCGATCAGAGATAAGATTAGAAGAATTGAGATGTTTCCAAATCTTCCTGTTAAGGATAGATTCGAAAACTTTAGAGAGAACGGAGGTCAAAGAAATGGGACGATAGTTGGAGGGCTGAGAGGGATCCCCCTTCTTCGGCACAGGCTGAATGAGCGCACGTTTTCCAGCAAGAAGGGAAGGTCGAAGTAGAAAGGCAAAGACGAAATAGTTTACCAAGGCAGGGTGCAAGCTCGGAAGCACAAGTTTTGAGAACCACAGGAGGAATACCATCAGGACCGTACGCCTTCTTAGTATTAAGCTCAGAGAGAGCAGAAATAACGTTTTTAGAAGAAATTATAATATTAGGCATAAATGAGTTGGAGGGAGTTGAAGGAGGAGGAATAGCTCCGGAATCGTCTAAGGTAGAATTAGAAGGCAAAAGTTTGAGCGAATAGTTCAGCTTTAGAAGAAGGTAAAACAGCAGTTGTGCCGTCGGAAGATACTAAAGGAGGGAAAGAGGAAGAAGCAAAGGTAGAGTTGACATTTTTTGCAAAATGCCAGAACGTGAGGAAGAGGAACCAGAAAGATTATTGCATTTTTTACGGAGAAAAGAGTTTTTGGTGTTACGAAGGATAAATTTTCACGATCCCGGAATGAAATATAAGTTGGTTGAGTTTCTGGAGTTTGAAGACGACGGTAATCCCTGAAGGCAGCATCCCTGCGGCGTATAGCGTGAGAACAAGTAGAGGTAAACCAAGGTTTGTTAGGTTTAGTAGAAGGGAAAGAGAATGGAATGCCAGAGAGAATCACCTCAGTAATGAGTTCTGCACACTCCGAGGGACCCCTCCCACGGAAGTAATAATCATTCCATGGGAAATCAAAGAAGTACGACCGCAAGTCCGACCAGCTTGCGGCACCGAAATGCCACAAACGTTTTCTTTCAATAGAAGGGGGTCTTTCCTGCGGAAGACTTGAAGAGATAGAAGAGGATACAGAGATAAGAAGGTGATCGGAGGAACCCAGAGGAGGAAAGAGTTTAACAGTATATATAAGAAGAAGCATTAGAAGTTAGAAAAAGGTCTAGAATGTTGGGTTCATCTCCAAGACGATCAGGGATACGAGTAGGGAGCTGCACCAACTGCTCAAGGTCGTTTTGGATAGCTAAATGGAAGGCACGTTCACCAGCTGTATCATGAGAACTAGAAGAAAGCCATTGGCGGTGGTGAACATTGAAATCACCTAATATGATGATTTCAGAGAAAGGAGAAGAAGAGAGAATGTGCTCTATTTTGGAGTTTAAGTAGTCGAAGAATTTAGGATAGTCAGTAGAATTAGGAGATAAATAAACAGAACAAATGAATTTAGTCGTAGAATGGCAAGAGAGCCTAAGCCATAAGGTGGAAAATTCAGAAGACTCCAAATTAGAGACGCGTGAACAAACAACATCATTGCGCACGTATGCACAACAACCGCCTTTGGCTGAAAATTGAGGATAGAAACAGTAGGAGGAAACAGAATAGGGTTTGCTGTCGGAACACTCAAACATCTGAGTTTCGGTCAAGAATAAGAGGTGAGGCCGTATTTTTTTTAATATCGATAAACTCGATATGTAAGTCTATTTTTTTAATTTTATTATTATAATAATTATGAATATATTTTTTGAATTTTTATTATTTTGGTAGATGTATGGCACACGAATATTTGTCTACGGGGGCTCAGCCCCCCGTACCCCCCTGATATATATTTATCAGCCCCCCTGATATATATATTTATCGATTAATCGACATCGATTTATTGTATCGACGTTTTGGACGAGTGACAAAATTTTGTTAAAGACGTGTCGGTCCTTTGACCTGTCGACAATTTGGGGTAATACCGATTATGACAGGGATTAATGTGTTTAATGAAGGAATTGCTTTTACCTTAACTTTAGTGGAAACAATATAGATCTTTGGTCCTTAGGCACCCGATAATATATATATATATATATATATATATATATATATATATATATATATATATATATATATATATATATATATATATATATATATATATATATATATATATATATATATATATATATATATAAAAAAAAAAAAAAAAAAAAAAAAAACATTTTTTTTTTTTTTTTTTTTTTTTAGCTCTCAAGAATATTGTATTTTTCGCCGCATTGGTTTTCAATGTTTGTTCTTGTTTAGTTTTACTCTCCTTTTGATCAAAATTCAATCAAATAAGGCTTTGTTTTGCGATATGTCAATTTAATTTCCAATACGTGTTTTGTTTATATCTTTTGAGCTCCGTTTTTGTATTTGTATTTTAGTTTTATATATAAATTCCAAAATATTATTTTAAGCTTGAAATATAATTAAATGTGAATTTTGCTGATATTTTTTTTGTATATGTTGAAGATCAAGCAGAAGCAATCAAATCATGAGACTTCATTTAAAACTTTTTAGATCTTCAGAACATACTTGAAGAAGTCAGTTAACTCCTTTGTCTTCCCTTTCATTAAATTTTAAATTAAATATAAATTATACAAGTTATATTATTAAATTTTAAATTAAATGTAAATTATTTTGAATAAAATTATATTATACTTAAGTTGGAAGGCACTCGAAACAACCGAAATACTTAATGTTACTTAAAAGGATGAGATAAGAGCAACTAATCTCTGAGTTTTCTTGCATTTCTAATTGAAGTAAAGGAAATTGGGTTGTTTTTATCCCAAAAATCAGACCAGTTACCTACTCTAAGTAATCGTTCAAACAACTACAAGATATTCGCAGATTTTCTTTACAAAACTTTTTTTTTTTTCTTTTGAGAGCGGACCACACATCCGTCCTTCTAGGGCTAGGCAGACAAATTACCGTCCTTCGGGCTATCACGAATTCTGATCAAGTGAACCACAAGCAATGAGAGCTCGTGATGCGCTCCCTTTTTCTGTCACTAAATTATAGGTATTCCTTTTCCTCGCGATTCTCTTACAAAAGACGTTTCTAAAATGACAGTTGGTCTGAAGTACAATAACAATTTTTTTATATCACCCCCAAAAGGAATATTATTATATATATATATATATATATATATATATATATATATATATATATATATATATATATATATATATATATATATATATATATATATATATATATATATATATATGTTAAAAAAATATATTATATTTATAAAAAAATAAAAAAAAAAAAAAAAAAAAAATTTTTAAATAAATATATATATATATATATATATATATATATATATATATATATATATATATATATATATATATATATATATATATATATATATATATATATATATATATATATATATATATATCTCATTGGGCTTAACCGAGGAGTGATAGGGTGGGCTAGACCATCCCGTTTCACTCCGTTGCCCTTTGGTTCGTTCCTTTTCGCGTTTCACCTACTCAGAGGGTCTCTAGTGTACCCTCGTCCCACATGGGAGTGTCTATGCTCCCACTTCTTCCCCCAACTCCCTTCTCATGTTCCTACAAATTTAATAGGAAAAAAAATGACGAAACATGTAACTGCCTCGGAGAGAAGAATGCCCCTCATGCACTCCTTCCCCCATCACCACTTGGGAGTTAGTGGCTTCCGGTGATAGGGTTGGTGCCACCAAGACCTCTATGCCAACTGGCCCTGATGCACGATCTTCCTTTTTCATTAACTTCTGCAACATTCGTGGTCTCTTTACTAATTTCCACTTTGTCGAACACCACCTCTCTTCTTCTAGACCTCATCTCTTATTCTTAACCGAAACTCAGGTGTCTGAGTGCTCTGACAGCAAGCCTTACTCTGTTTCCTCCTACTGTCTCTATCCTCAATTTTCAGCCAAAGGCGGATGTTGCGCTTATGTGCGCAACGATGTTGTCTGTTCTCGTGTCTCTAATTTGGAGTCTTCTGAATTCTCTACCTTATGGCTTAAACTTTCTTGCAACTCTACAACTAAATTCATTTGTTCTGTCTACTTATCTCCTAACTCTACAGACTATCCAAAATTCTTCGACTATCTAAACTCCAAAATAGAACACATTCTCTTTCTTCTTCTCCTTTCTCCGAAATCATCATATTAGGTGATTTCAATGTTCACCACCGCCAATGACTTTCATTCTAGTTCTCATGATACAGCTGGTGAACGTCGCCTTCCAATTTCGCTATCCAGAAACAACCTTGAGCAGTTGGTGCATCTCCCTACCCGTATCCCTGATCTCGACTTGGTGATGAACCCAACATACTTGATCTTTTCCTAACTTCTTATCCTTCTCCTTACACTGTTAAACTCTTTCCTCCTCTGGGTTCATCCTATCACCTTCTTATCTCTGTATCTTGTCCTGTATATATAGCTTAAAAAGGGCTTTGCGTGAGTGGTAACAATCTGTATATATATATATAATATATATATTATATATATATATATATATATATATATATATATATTATATATATATATATATATATATATATATATATATATATAGCTTGAAAAGGGCTTTGCCGTGAGTGGTAACATAAACTGTATATATATATATATATATATATATATATATATATATATATATATATATATATATATATATATATATATATATATATATATATATATATATATATATATATATATATATATATATATATATATATATATATATATTATATATATATATATATATATATATATATATATATATATATATATATATATATATATATATATATATATATATATATAATATATATATATATATATATATATATATATATATATAGGGTGGGTAAAAAAAATATTTTTTTCAAAAACTACGGTGTTCACGGACGTCAGGATGATGATGTAACATTTATAGGAGACAAGGATGTATGAAGAAATCGTAGACAAAGGAGGGACTTTGTTTGTGACAGCTGACATATGCTTGCATCTACTGGAGTATGGTGAGAAAGAAAGGTGAGAATATATATATATATATATATATATATATATATATATATATATATATATATATATATATATATATATATATATATATATATATATATATATATATAATATATATATATTATTTTATGTCTCCTCTGGTGGGCAAAGGCCGAAGGCCTACCAAATTCCACCAGAGTTGGGGATATTCCGGATCTTATCGCTAATGGCCAACGTGACCCGATACACGGCGTTTAAAAGTGTGCAAGTCAAAGGAAGTTGGGAAAACAGATAAAGGGAGTGTGTTCCAGACTTTACCAGTAGAGTACATGTAAGAGTGAGCATAGCGGTTAAGTCTGGGGTCGGAGAGTTGGACAGAGAAAGGATGAGACTGTGTAGAAAGTCATGTCGCACGAGCCCTTCTCAATGGAGGAGGTATGCGACGTGACAGTTCAGAAGAGCAATGTCCGTTGTAATAGCGATAGTATAGAGAAAGTGATGCAACAATTCGACGGGAAGAAAGAGACTGGAGAGAGTTAGTAAGAGCAGGAGAATTGATGGGACGAAAAGCCCTAGACTCCACCCTTTCTAAAATAGCTGTGTGTGTGGAACCAATCCAGATGTGAGAGGAGTACTCCATACAGGGGCGAACAGCACCCCTATTCAGAGCAAGCAACTGGGGTGGCGTAAAAAAACCACGAAGGCGCCTCAGAACACCCAACTCTTAGAAGCTTGTTTAGAAAGAGAAATAATGTGATCCTTCCATGAAAAATCACGAGAAAAAGAAACTCCGAGAATATTGAGGACAGATGAAGGTTTGAGTTGAATGTTTTTGAAGAAGATATCATAGTTGTGTGGAAGATTGTGTTGAGTAGAAAGATGGAGGAATTGAGTTTTTGAGGCATTGAAAACGACCATGTTTTCTCTGCCCCAATTTGAAATACGAGAAAGATCAGAGGTCAGTTGCTCCAAGGCCATCCTTCTTGAATCTATCAACTGCTGTTGGAAGGGACGTCTTTCAAATTTTAAGGAATAATGAAGGGTGGAGTCACCGGCATAGGAGTGTATAGGAGACGAAGTAACAGAGAGAAGGTCATTGATGAAAATTAGAAAAAGAGTTGGAGAAAGGACAGATCCTTGAGGAACACCACTATTTATAGATTTATAGGAAGAACGGTGGCCGTCTACAACAGCTGCTATAGAACGACCGGAAAGGAAATTAGAGAGAAGGTCACAGAGAGAAGGATAGATTCCGAAAGAGGGAAGTTTAGAAATCAAAGCTTTGTCCCAGACTCTATCGAAAGCTTTCGATATGTCTAGCGCCACAGCGAAAGAGTCACCGAAACCCCGAAGAGCGGAGGACCAAGAGTCAGAAAGTAGGGAAAGAAGATCACCAGTAGAACGTTCTTTACGAAAGCCATACTGGCGATCAGAGATAAGATTGGAAGAATTGAGATGCTTCCAAATCTTCCTGTTAAGGATAGATTCGAAAACTTTAGAATGAACGGAGGTTAAAGAAATAGGACGATAGTTAAAGGGCTGAGAGGGTGCCCCTTCTTCGGCACAGGTTGAATGAGCGCACGTTTCCAGCAGGAAGGGAAGGTAGAAGTAGAAAGGCAAAGACGAAATAGTTTACCAAGGCAGGGTGCAAGCTCGGAAGCATATATATATATATATATATATATATATATATATATATATATATATATATATATATATATATATATATATATATATATATATATATATATATATATATATATATATATATATATATATATATAATATAATAATATATATATATAATATATATATATATATATATATATATATATATATATATATATATATATATATATATATATATATATATATATATATATATATATATATATATATATATATATATATATATATATATATATATATATATATATATATATATATATATATATATATATATATAGGGATGGAGCGATACCAAAAATTTTACCGATACCAAGACTTTCAACGTGACCAATACCGATACCTAAATATTTCAACATTTCCTCCGGATATTTGAAACTAGACAAATTTTTTACAGGATTTCTATGGATCATTTTCAAACAACTTTTGGATATAATAAACAGTAGTCATATTATACAATTTGTCGCCTCATTTTTTCTGGATTTTTTTTTCATACATTTGACAACATAGGTTTCTTGGTTGCTTTCAGGGTCTTTTAGTCCATTTTTGTCTGATGAGGGGGAGGGGTAGCCTCTCTGAAACGTCATGATTAACATTTTAACTCTCCGTTCTTGTTATATGTTTTTTTAATCCTAATGTTACCTTCTTTTTAGACACTTCCTTTTTATTATTTTATTAAAAATGGTTTTAAAAAGAATCGATTAATATAATCTGGAAAACGAGCGATTTAGTTTTCCTTAATAGTGTTAAAAGATTTATCACAGAAAAGCAAACAAAGTGTTAAAAAAAAATTTAAAAATCGATTGAAATTATAAAAAATCTTAAAAAACATCCATAATTTTTTTTTTTTTTTTTTTTAAACATTTTGATTGCTTTTCTGTGATAAATCTTCTATATTTATGAGTTCTATTTTCACTTGAAATCAAGAACTTCCAACATTTAATAATTATAAATTTTCCGGATTTACGTGAAGTACGTTTAGAATCCCAAATTATAATATAATTGGAGACATTTACGTTTTGTATTGGAATATTAAAGCCAGACATATGTCACTTGCATTAATATTGCACGGAATCTAAATTTATGGCATAATCAATTATATATATATATATATATATATATATATATATATATATATATATATATATATATATATATATATATATATATATATATATATATATATATATATATATATATATATATATATTATATATATATATTGTGCAAAATAAATTTAATATTTTAATGATAATGGACAGATTAGAAACTATTAAATCTCTTGGTGCAGAAATATGAAATATAGAAGGATAGAATATGATACATTTCTGCTTAGAATATTTATTAAATGTCGTGAACGTATTATTCTTTTCATAAATAAACACACACCTGTGCAAATTTTGACTGACTTCACATTTAAAAAAATTTAATAAAAAACAACAATAATAAATTTCTTTGTAAAGTCCTATATTTAATTAAAAACGATTGAGAATCAAATAATAGGTCAGAGACACATCTCAATTAGAAGATACTAATTTAACAGTAAAACAAACAGAGAATAAAAATAAAAACTCATAAGAGACCGTAGCTGTTGATCTTTGCAAGAGTGCATTTTAGAATGGGCAAAAGAAACTTTGAAAGTAAGATGAATGCAAAGAATAAAAATGAGAACGCAGGTTCTGGTGAACTGACGATATCAAGGCTTATATGCAGATGTGAGTACAGCTAAATCGCAGAACAAAGCATTAATATAGAAATACAAAGAGGCCTGAATTACGAAAGAAATATTAACAAGCAAAAGAGAAGAAGAATGCAGGACAAAGAATATCGCCAATGTAAATGATAATTCTGTAAGATGTAGAAAAAATGATCAAATTAGCAAAATCATTCAGGGAAAAATGAACGGCTTCTAAGTCACTTCATCAACTATTAATTATGACCTTGAGAATTCCATTCTTCATTACCCATTTTACTTTAAAAACTTCCGACTCAACGTTTAATAATAATGTGTCTTTAATAGGATCAGTTCTGATCTTATCTATGATAGCCAGTATGACTTTCGTTACGGTTGATTCTATTTCTCTTTTCTCTGACTCTTGGTCCTCTGCTTTTTGGCTTTTCTGTGAATCTTTTGCTGTGACGGTAAACATATCGAAGGCCTTCGATAGAATCTGGCACAAAGCTTTGATTTCTAAACTTCCTTCTTCTGGTATCTACCCTTCTCTCTGACTTCTATTCCTGTCGATCTAAAGCTGCTGTTTTAGAGACCACAATCCTTCCATAAAATCTACTATTTCATGACCTGTCCAATCGTCAACTTTTCATTAATGACCTTCTCTCTATTACTGCATCCCCTATCCACTCCTGTGCCGACGACTCCACCCTTTAATACTTCTTTCAATTCAAAGACGCCCCTCTCAAAAACAGTTATTTGATGCTAGAAAGGCAGCTTAGCAGCAACTAACCTCTGATATTTCTCTAATTTCTAATTGGGGCTAAAAAAAAAAGCATGATTGTTTTCAGTGCCTCAAAAACTCAATTCCATCCTTCATATTTCTACTCGTCGTAATCTTCGTCATTACTATATCTTCGAAAACATGTCTCAAACCTTCGTTTGTCTTTAATATTCTCGGTGCTTCTTTTTCTCGTGATCTTTCTTGGAAGGATCACATAACTTATTTTTCTGAACAAGAATTTCAAGGTTGAGTGTTCTGAGAGGCCTTCAGAATTTCTTCCCTCCACCTCAGTAACTTGCGTTTTATAGGGATGCTGTTCTCTTCTGTATCGAATACGCCTCACAGATCTGAGGAGGTTCTACTCACAAAGCTCTCCTTAAAAAGGGGGAGTTTGGGGCTTTTTGTTTTATCAACTGCTTTGCTCTCACTAATTATCTCTAATTTAAATTTGTCCGTCGAAGTGTTGCTCCACTCTCTTTATATTATCACTATTAAAATGCACACTGCTCTTCTGACAGTGTAGTTGCCTACCTCCTCCGTTGGGAAGAGCTTCCGCAACACGCCTTTATATACAGTCATATTTTTTCTCTGTCCATCTCTCCGACCCTAGACTTAACAGTTATGTTCATTCTTGCATGTAATTTACTGGTAAAGTATGGAATACATTCTCTTTATTATATTTTATCTCTCCACTTGTACATCTTCAAACGGTTTCGGAAATGTCTGTCTTTAATTTGGCCCTGATTCTGAGTAACTGTATATATATATATATATATATATATATATATATATATATATATATATATATATATATATATATATATATATATATATATATATATATATATTATATATATATATATATATATATATATATATATATATCCTCAGTATTTATTTTAGAAAACGTAGTATATATTACAAAACTTTTCCGAATCAGAACTTCTTAAACTGCAAATAATATTTTTAATAGAATAAATAAATAAATAAAATAAGTAAAAGAAAAATTTTATTGAAACACATTCAAAAACCAACCCTTTTGGTACGATATTAAATTCCTTTCAAATTCATATAGAAAAATTTACAAAATATTTAAAATTTTTTTTGGTAAAAGTGTTAATAGAAAAATATCCTTTAATTTTGTTTGTTTTATTTATTTAAATGTTTTAAAGTATATATATATATATATATATATATATATATATATATATATATATATATATATATATATATATATATATATATATATATATATATATATATATATATATTATATATATATATATATATATATATATATATATATATATATATATATATATATATATATATATATATATATATATATATATATATATATATATATATATATATATATATATATATATATATATATATATATATATATATATATATATATATATATATATATATATATATATATATATATATATATATATATATATATATATTCTCCTCTGTGCCGGTCTTCTAAAGGTACAACACCTAATACAAGATTTATTCTTACGAAACTTGTTTTTTTGTAGTATGCACAGTCAGGCTCAGTAACGACACCCTAACTGAAGCGTCTAACCTTACATATGTAATGAAAGTAAATTTATTGTTTTGCTTTATTCCGTCAATTATTTGTTTTATTATTTTGAAAACAGCTTCATACATTTCATTGCGTATCAGAGTAGAGTAGAAATTCCGTAGTCTCAGTTTGTATTGTGGAACAACTTCTCCCAATAGTTTCATGAATCCAAGATCTTCCACATGTCTGAATGGTAGAACATCCATCACTATCATTTCAGATATACGTTTATCCACTCTCTTAAACTTGTTATCAGATGCATCCCAATGTTTTGTAGCATGAAAATATTCTTGAATATTACATTTCATTTGCTGAGAAGCCTTTTTTTCATTGTCTTTATCTTCTTTTTGACGTGCTTCTTCGTCAGTTACATCTTTAAACTGTTCTTTGTGCATCGATCTTAAATGATGTTTCAACGAAGTCATCCTACGTCCTTTCCTTGAGTACGTATTATCGCAAAGATAACATACAGACGAAATACTTCCGTGAAGTATTTTCAAACAACACTATTCTTCGATGCCTTAACAATATATGTAAATAAGGAAGTTGATAAATTTTTCAACACTTCGAATAATGCAATTGCTAATAATATCCTTTTGGTACAACCGAACGTGAAACATGTTAGAGACTGCCGACGGTGCCTGAATCTACAATGTAGAAAAGGAGAAAAAGAGTTGCCATTGAGAATTATTGGGAAATCGGAATTTTGATCTATAGATAAAATTAATTTTCGCGAATGATAATTAAATATTTGACAGAGTTGTAACAGACCTAATCGTGACATGTCTACATAACCTTATTCAAATTCAAGGAAAATATTATGCTATATTAAATGAATAAAATAGAAGTGCTTGGAAGCTAAGGGTAGAAGTTGCTGACTTTCCCGTTATAGGGGAGGACGTAGCGCAGTCCGAAGCGATGAAAGTACTCCCCACTAGGCTTAATACGCGTGGTGATAGGGTGGGCTAGACCATTCCGTTGAACTTTAGTTCGTTCCTTTTCGTGTTTCATCTTCTTAGAGAGTCTCTAGTGTAACCTTGACTCACATTGGAGTGCCTATGCTCCCACAACCTTCCTCCTTCTTCACATGTATCCTACAAATTTACAAGCTTTTACACTTACATTACCTATTAAATAAATAAAAAAATGGCGAAACGTAAATCTGTCTCAGAGAATCCAAGAGGGGCGGATTCCAAATATAGCCTCTCATCCACTTCTTCCCCCATTACCACTTTGGAGTTGGTGGCTCCGGTGATGGGGTTGGCGCTACCAAGACCTTGTTGCCCACTTACCTTGGTGCACGGCTTCTTTTTTCATTAATTTCTGTAACATTCGCGGTCTTTTGTCTAATCTCCACTTTGTCGAACACAACCTCTCTTTTTTAAACTTCATCTCTTGTTCTTAACTGATACTCAGGTATCTGAGTGCTCTGACAGCAAATCGTACTTTGTTTCCTCCTACTGTCCCTATCTTCAATTTTCAGCCAAAGGTGAATGTTGCGCATATGTGCGCAATGTTGTCGTCTGTTCTCGTGTCTCTAATTTGAATTCTTCTGAATTCTCTACTTTATGGCTTAAATTTCTTGCAACTCTACAACTAAATTTATCTGTTCTGTCTACTTATCTCCTAACTCTACAGACTATCCAAAATTCTTCGACTATCTTAACTCAAAAATAGAACATATTCTTCTTCTCCTTTCATCATTTTAGGTGATTCAATGTTCTTCTGAATTCTCTACTTTATGGCTTAAACTTTCTTGCAATTCTACAACTAAATTTATTTGTTCTGTCTACTTATCTCCTAACTCTACAGACTATCCAAAATTCTTCGACTATCTTAACTCCAAAATAGAACTCATTCTTCTTCTCCTTTCTCCGAAATCATCATTTTAGGTGATTTCAATGTTCATCACCGCCAATGGCTTTCATCTAGTTCTCATGATCAAGCTGGTGAACACTCCTATCAATTTTCTATCCAGAATAACCTTGAGCAATTGGTGCATCTCCCTACCGTCCTGGTGATGAACCCAACATACTAGATCTTTTCCTAACTTCTTATCCTTCTCCTTACACTGTTAAACTCTTTCTTCCTCTAGGTTCATTTAATCACCTTCTTATTTCTGTATCATGTCCTATCTTTTAAAGTTTTCCGCAAGAACGACCTCCGCCTTGGGCGAGGAGACGTTTCTGGCATTTCGGTTCATTGTACCTTTCTGATTTTCCATGGAATAATTACTATTTCCGTGGGAGTGGTTCCTCGGAGTGTGATGAGCGTATAACAGAGGTGATTCTCTCTGGCATGGAGGTATATTCCTTTCCCTTCTGCTAAACCTAACAAACCTTTTTTTTCTCTGATTTTTCTCGTGCTATTCTCCGCAGGGATGCTGTCTTCAGGGATTACCGTCGTCTTAAAAATTCAAAAACTCACGCAACTTATATTTCAACACGGGATCGTGCAAAATCTATTCTTCGAGATACCAAAAACTCTTTTCTCCGCCGCAGTTGTATTAATCATTCTAGTTCCTCTTCCTCTCGCCCTTTCTGGCATTTTGTAAAAAAAATGTCAACTCTAACTTTGCTTCTTCCTCTTTCCCTCCTCTAGTATCTTCTGGCGGTTTAACTGCCGCTTTCTCTGCCTCTAAACCTGAACTCTTTGGTCAATTTTTTGCTTCCAATTCAACTCCTTCCACCCCCTCCAACTCATTCATGCCAAAAATTATAATTTTTCCTAAAGACGCCATTTCTGTTCTCTCTGAGATTAACACTAAAAAGGAGTACGGTCCTGATACATATGATAATTATCATATGTATAGCTCGTCAGGTAGGCCTATGGCTGTATCTCAAAAAGTTGACCTGATAGAGCAAAACCAAGGTGATTTTTGGACTCAGAACACCAAAATTAGTCTAAATATGCTGAGAAACCCCTGACGATTTTTTGGCTGTTACCCAGTGTTATCATTGTAATCATTGTTATTAGTATAATTATTATTATTAATATCACCCCTTTAGTATATTATTCTTATCGATACTATTATTTTTATTACTATTATTATCTTTAAAGTATATCATCATTGCTATTATTATTACCAGTATTCTCAATGTAAACATCATAAGTAACGTTCTTTGTTACTGTTACTTGCATGATTAACATTTATTTTCGTTACTCTAGAAGTAACCTATCATAACCTGTAATTATTAAATAAAGTATAATTAATATATATATTAATATGTATTAAACTTTGGGGCTCAAAGGAAACCGCAGTGTTTTCCCCAGCAGCCCCTTTTCAGTGAAGTGGACAGTCACGATATATTATTATTAAGATTATTATTGAATTTAGAATAGGACCTACTATTAAACTTTTCAACCTGTAAATGTACCATTTTCTGAATAAAGCTTTATGAATGAATGAATGAATGAATGAATGTCGGCCTTTATTTTGACCAGGTTCCCGACTTTCCCTCCTAACTCTGGTGGAATTTTAATTTGCCTCTGACCTTTGGCCACCAGAAGTGAAATAAAAAAAAAAAAAAAAAAAAAAAAAAAAAAAAATTTTATATATATATATATATATATATATATATATATATATATATATATATATATATATATATATATATATATATATATATATATATATATATATATATATATATATATATATATATATATATATATATATTTTTTATTTTTTTACAGAAACGCCACCACTCACGGGCAGAGCCCTTTTCAAGGAGGGGGCACACACAAAATGAAGTAAAATACACTCAAACACACACCTACGGCACATCTCTCAGGTGGGCACAGACTGAAGCCTTGAAGAGTAGAAGGTTAAATACAGGAGGAAAAATAGATGAAGGTAGAGAGTTCCACAGAACAGAGGTGGATGGAAAGAAAGAGGCACCACAACGAGCTAGCCTGGGGTTCCCTACATCAACACCAAATTCGTGTGAAAGCAGGGCACCCCTTGTGCAACGAGGGCGACGCAACGGTGGAGGAATGCGGGATGCCAATTCCCTCGAGCACCTGCCATTGTAGTACCTATAGAAAAGGGATAGTGCGCCAACGTCACGTCACAGAGATAGGTGGTCAAGAGAGCTTGAAAGTAGGGGACAGTTAATTAATCTTTTAGCTTTAGACTCAACCCTATCCAGAAGAGAGGAGGAGCCGGAGCTCCCCCCCAAATGTGAGAACAGTACTCCATACAAGGGCGAATAAGACCCTTATATATTTGGAGTAACTGCTCAGAAGAAAAAATTCTCGCAACCTGAACAGGATTCCCAGCTTCTTAGAGGCCGCTTTAGCAACCATTGTGATATGTGGTTTCCAAGACAATTTATTGTTTATGTTAAGACCAAGAATATTAATGTTATTTACAGGTGAGACGGGAGAACCATCGAAGAGGATAGGAAAGTTGGGAGGTGTTTTTTGAGAGTGAGATGTGAAGAAGTTGAGTTTTTAAAGAGTTGAATTTCACAAGGTTGCTATGACCCCAACGGGAAATCCCATCCAGATCGGCAAGAATAGAATTGGAAAGTTGAAGACGAGAAGCAACTCTAGAAGCAAAAGAGGGAGCAGATTTGAAATGAGTAGAAGATTGTAGAGTTGAGTCATCAGCATAAGAGTGAACAGAGTTAGAAGTGCAGTTGAAGAAGATCGTTAATGAAAAGTAAGAATAAGGTTGGAGACAAAACAGAACCCTGAGGAACACCACAGTTGATAGAAAAGGAGGAAGAGGTCGCTCCATCTACAAGTGCCGAAATGGAACGATCTGAGAGAAAACTTGATAAGAGTAAGCAAAGGGAAGGAGGAAACCTAAAGGAAGGGAGCTTGGAGAGCAGTGACGCATGCCATACCCGGTCAAAAGCCTTGGATATGTCAAGCGCCACCACACAAGACTCCCCGAAGTCCCTAAGGGCAGAAGACCATAGATCAGTAAGATAGGAAAGTATGTCACCAGTTGACCTCGAGCGACGAAAGCCATACTGGTGATCTGAGAGAAGAGAATGAGACTCCAAATGATCCAGGAAATGAGAGTTGAGGAGAGTTTCAAAAATTTTAGATAGACATAACACAAGTGAGAGCTATAGGTCGATAGTTAGAAGGGTCAGAGCGGCTACCTTTTTTCGGGATCGGCTGAACAAATGCGCGCTTCCAGCATTGAGGAAAAGTATTAGTATTAAGGCATAGAGAGTAGAGCTGAACGAGGACAGGCGCTAACTCGGAAGCACACTCCCTCAGAACACGAGGGGGAATGCCATCCGGGCCACTGGCCTTCCTGACGTTCATAGATTTCAGGATCCCATGCACCCGATCATGGGTAATTACAGGTAGAGACATGGGATGCCTGAGAGGAAAAGGAGTAGGAGGAGGGATGCCAGAATCGTGCAGGGTGGAATTAGATGAAAAAAGGAGGCCGAAGAGATTAGCCTTTTCAGAAGGAGTATTAGCTACAGAGCCATCAGAGCGAATAAGAGGAGAAAGGCAGATTTACAGAAGTTGTTAGAGATATTTTTGACAAGAGGCCAGAAATTTTTATCAGTAGGAGAGCCATGGAGGTCAGCACACTTCCTTTTTGTGAAAGCACGCTGTTCGTCGAGGAACATCCCTGCAACGATTCCGAACTGAATGAAAATTAGCAAGAGTGATAGGAGAAGGAGAGTTTTTCCATTCACGATAAGCAGTGTCTCTCTCCCGAAGGACGAGAGAACAGTTGCCATCGAACCATGGATTTTGAGGAGAAAAAGATTTAGTTGAAGATGGAATGAATCTGCCCATCCCATCAAGGATCACAGCCCCTACCTTTTCAGCAGAGACAGAAGCGTCTCCCCGAGATAAAGCAAGATTCACTCCAATGATAGTTAGCAAAGAAGCGACGCATTGCCCCCAATTAGCCCGATTAAAGTGCCAGAAAGTACGTTTAGGGCATGGTGGAGCTGTTGGAGAGAAAGTATTATAACTAAGAGCTATAAGATTATGGTCAGAGTTACCAATAGGAGGGAAAATGGTGTATTTATATCTAGAAGGAGTAGTGGTGAAGCATAAATCAAGTGTATTCAAGAATTGGTAAGGACGATCTGAAATGTGTGTGGGTTCCCTAATATATATATATATATATATATATATATATATATATATATATATATATATATATATATATATATATATATATATATATATATATATATATATATATATATATATATATATATATATATATATATATATATATATATATATATATATATATATATAGGGATGGAGCGATACCAAAATTTTTACCGATACTAAAAATTCCCCGAAGCCGATACCCGATACCGATACCTGAAAATATGCCGATACTTGCCGATACTATACCGATACCACTACGATACCGATACTTTACTTTATACAAATTTTTTGCCGATACGATACTGATACCGATACCAGTATCGGAAAATATGCCGATACTTGCCGATACCGATACCGATACCGATACTTCACTCCATCCCTATATATATATATATATATATATATATATATATATATATATATATATATATATATATATATATATATATATATATATATATATATATATATATTTTCTTATTCATGTTATCCAAAAAATTAATCAAACATTACAGATAACAAATTAAAAGCTTTCAAAATTTTATACCACCGCAACATCCAGCATCTAATAATTTCAGATGTGGATGCGATTTACAAGATAATGAACTGCGGATACGGATGCACATACATCACTAATATATATATATATATATATATATATATATATATATATATATATATATATATATATATATATATATATATATATATATATATATATATATATATATATATATATATATATATATATATAATATATATATCACTGTTATTGTGTGTCTATTTTATATTGTGTTTAGTCAATTACTCAAAATAGGAATTTTCAAGCTGTTAAGAAGAGTATTCAATAAAATCCAAAGACTGAAAATGAAAAAAAAGATATTTTATCAGATACATCTTGGTTTTTGTAATCGAGTCTGTGATGATCCTGTTAATCTATCTTTAAATTTCACCATAACTCTAAATTAAGTTAAATACTTAGTTCCCACAATTTCGCTACATTTTGTAAACGATGAAGAAGAAATCAAAATTTCATCTTGAGATATTTAAGAAAGTAAAACTATTGTATATTTCTGTTTTCGAGTCATTTCGTCAAAGGTCCTGTATTCTAAAATCCCTAAGTCATTGTTTACCTTTCAAGTGCTAGAAAAAAAACTGGTGAAGATAGAATAAAACGCTCGAAATGAACGTTTTTGAATTCGACCAATTTCGTATTTTTGAGTTTTGTTTGACGCAGTTCGGATGAAAATTTTGCTCATAGTTAATTAAGTTTCGAGGATTCTGTCACCAATCCCATAAACAAGATTTACTCATTCTCTGAGACGGTAAGACACCCTGTTAAATTGAAACAAAAGTGTCGAAAGAGTTAAAACTATTATAAAAGTTAAGAAAGACAATCCTGCACATGTCTAACATTTTAATTCCTTTTACCTTTTTAGTTCTCATGTTTTAATAAATGGAAATCTGATGAGCATCTTTTTATGTGAAAGAACTATCTAGCTCTTCATTTAATTTTTATCATTAGTGCAAATGCTTGTTTAAAATTTTAGGCAGATTGGGCATATATATATATATATATATATTATATATATATATATATATATATATATATATATATATATATATATATATATATATATATATATATATATATATATATATATATATATATATATATATATATATATATATATATATATATATATATATATATATATATATATATATATATAGTGATGGATCGGATGTCATATTTTCCAATTTGCGGATGCGGATGCGGATGTTGAATTTTGGAAATGTGGATGAATGCGGATGCGGATGCGGATGTTGAATTTTCGAAAGTGCATGGATGAATTTTGATGCGGATGCGGATGCGGATGCGGATGCGGAATTTTCGAAAGGTGCGGATGCGGATGTTAATTTTGAGGATGCGGATGCGGATTCGGATGTTAATTTTGATGAGGATGCGGATGCGGATGCGGATGCGGATGTTATATATATATATATATATATATATATATATATATATATATATATATATATATATATATATATATATATATATATATATATATATATATATATATATATATATATATATATATATATATATATATATATATTCACCATCACCTTTCCCACTTTCGTGAGGTGGTGCCCGCCACAATTCCCTTACAAACATAACTATTCTTACCTTTCAACGCTTTCACCACCTCCCTCCATCTCTGTCTCCACAAATCTTCTACCTCTCGTCTAAACTCAAATTCCTTCCATCAAAATCACTCTCACTCCATCCATCCATCTCCACTTCATCCTTCCCCTCCCCCTACCCTTCCCCTATCTACATCGGATCTACGTACCTTGCCAACCATTCTGTTCTCTTTCATTCTTCACATATGTCCAAACCATTTTAGCACATCCTCCTCCTCTCTATCAATTACACCCTTCTTCCATTTACACATCTCCCTTATTCTTTCATTTCTAATCCTATCAATCCTTCTCAATTTATATATCGCTCTCAAATCTTTCATCTCAAAGACATTGAAACTTTTTCTCGACCGAGCACTTATCGTCTATATGTTTCACACACATACAATACAGAAGGTGAACACATACATTCAAACATTCTTATCTTTATTTCTTTCGAAATTTTTCCTTTCTTCCATACTTTTCTTAGGCCCCCCAATACTTTCATTCCTTCTACCATTCTGTTCTTTATTCCTTTTTCCGTCCCACCCTTACCTTCCACCAACATTACTAGATATTTGAATTCATTCACCTCCTCAAGTTTCCATTCTCACACTTCTACAAACCAATTCCTCCCTCCACATTTCCTCATCCCCTCCTCCAATCCTCATAACTTTATTCTTCGCTGGATTGAATTTCAATCTCGTGTTTGCACATTTCCCTTCAAACTCTCTCACAAGTATTTTTCTTTTCTCCAGATTCTGCCACCAACACATGCCGTATCATCTGCAAAAAGTAAAACATTCACTTCACATTCACCCTCCATATTTCTCAACGTAAAACTCTTCCCTTCTCTCTCCATTTTTCTAAGTAAACCATTCATCAATAGATTAAATAACATGGAGATATTACAAACCCCTGTCTCAATCCCACTCCTATGCTAAACCAATCCTATAGTTCTCTCTTCACCCTCACTACTCTTGATCTACAATTCGCATATATATATATATATATATATATATATATATATAT
>SEYY01005528.1:157500-176479 GCA_009176605.1 Armadillidium nasatum
TAAACTATGGGGCTCAAAAGAAACCAATGTGTATCCCTTTAGACGCTCCTTTTCCGAGAACTGTACAATTAATATGTTGTTATTATATTTAGAAGAATAAGACCTACGGTAATATTGTACACTTGTTAATGTACTTTTTCTGAACAAAAAATGTAGAAATTAAAAAAGAAATCATTATTATTATTATTATTATTATTATCATTTATTATTATTATTATTATTATTATTATTATTATTATTATTATTATTATTATTATCGATATCTTATTAATATTAAACCTTTCATTTTTGGCTTGCAAGCAATTTGCGTGAATACACTATTAAGTAGCTTCACATTTGTGTTATATATATATTTATAATATATTTTAATAATAATTTATTTTATTAAATTTCTTTAAATAAAATAATAATAAATAATTTAATTTTTTTTTTTTATTATTAAAATAAATAAATAATAATTAATATATATAATATATATATATATATATATATATATATATATATATATATATATATATATATTATATATATATATATATATATATATATATATATATATATATATATATATATATAATCCCTAACTTTCCTCATTCCACCATACCGTCCTCTTCTTTCTTCCTCCTCCGATTTTCTTTTTTCCATTATTTCACTTGCAACTCGATCTACTTTTTCCCTAAAGGTTTCCCAGCTCTCTTCCACAGTTTCCTGTTCTACTTGTCCTTCTTTCATATTCCTGAGTAATTCTTTCATTAAATTCTTCTCTAACTCCCTCTCTCTCTCAGTTTCTCCAAACAGTATCTTTCTCTTACTTTCCTTCTTGGTTTATTCCCTGACTTCCACCTCAATTTCCCCAGTACCATTCTATGGTCAGAGTCTAGGGATATTGTGGGCACACTTTTCACATCCTCGAAGATTCTCTTGTCGTTTGTCAGCATCATATCAATCATTGATTTCTCCGTGTATCTCTGCTCCTCTGTACTCCATCTATACCATGTCCATTTCTTGCTCTCTTCATGTTTGAAGAAAGTGTTCATTATCGCCATATTGTTTCTAATGGCAAAATCAATCAGATGTTCACCTTCGATGTTTCTCTCTCCTATACCATGCATTCCCAGAACCGTCTCCTCCCCTTCTCTACGTATTCCTACATGAGCGTTCAAATCCCCCATAATTATTTTCTTCTCTCCTCTCACCGCATCATATGCCTGTTGGAGTTCATTTCTAAAAACTATCTTCTCTTCCATTGGTCTTCCCTGGTGTGGTGCGTACACTTGAATTATACTCATCGTTTCTCCCTCTATTTTCAAGGTCATCGCTATAATTCTTTCACTTACTAACATTGTATCCATTACATTTCTATACAGTTCTGGTCTCATGATGATCGCCACTCCGTGCCTTCTCTCCTCCTCTCTTCCCCTTGTAGATCATCACGTAATCATTGTGTAATTTCTTTACTCCTCCTCCTTTGTACCTCACCTCGCAAATTCCTAGCACATCCAAGTTTCTCTCCTCCATCAAGTCCACAGCCTCCTCTTCCTTTCCTGTGAATGTGCTAGCATTTATAGTTGCGATTCTGTATTGTTTTCTATTCCGTGGTCCATTATCGCGCAGGGTCGTCAATCTTTGATTCTGTCCTGTCCGAGGCGTAGCATTGGTTTCTCGAGCGGTGTCTCTTTTTATGTAGCCTACTTGCTAGGCCTTTTATTATTATTATTATTATTATTATTATTATTATTATTATTATTATTATTATTATTATTATTATTTATTATTATTATTATAATTATTATTATTATTATTATTATTATTATTATTATTATTATTTATTATTATTATTATTATTATTATTATTATTTTTTATTATTATTATTATTATTATTATTATTATTATTATTTATATATTATTATTATATTATTATTATATTATTATTATTAATAATTATTGCTTCGATTTATTATTTATGGGACATTTGTCATTTGAGCAAATAAATATAAAACGAGCAACCTTCTAAAATATTAACTGTAATAGATTACCTTAAATCTGATTTAAGTCTTTCACATTTGTTTGAGATAAATGTTTTAGATTTCGAGCATTTTGCTTACGTTATATTATTTTAATGTTTTACTGTTTTAAGGTATGTAATTCTGAAGACTAGAGAGAAATTTCTCTACACATTCATATGAATAAAGAATTATGTTCATATATATATATATATATATATATATATATATATATATATATATATATATATATATATATATATATATATATATATATATATATATATATATATATATATATATATATATATATATATATATATATATATATATATATATTATTGTTAGTTAATATGACCTACTGTAATATTGTAAATTTGAAAAATTATTTTTTCCTGAATAAACATCGGAAATTGAAAAGTGTAAAATTATATATATATAATATATATATATATATATATATATATATATATATATATATAATATATATATATATATATATATATATATATATATATATATTAATTGCAGTCACACATCTCTTAAAAAATAAAAAAAATATTATGTCTTCGATATTGGTAGCCTCGGAGAATTCAGGAGGGGTGGATTCCCGTCGTTCTATAGCAGCTGTTGTAGACGGCCACCGTTCTTCCTTTAAATCCATTAATAGTGGTGTTCCTCAGGGTTCTGTCCTATCCCTCAACACTTTTTCTACTTTTCATCAATGATCTCTCTATTACTTCATCTCCTATCCACCCCTATGCTGATGACTCCACCCTTCATTACTCCTTTCAATTTAAAAGACATCCCTCCCAACAGTCTAATAGCAGTTAACAGACTCGAGGAGAGTAGTCTTTTAACAACTAACCTCTGATCTTTCACGTATTTCAAATTGGGGCAGAGAAAACCTGTTCGTTTTCAATTCCTCAAAAACTCAGTTCCTCAGTCTTCCATACAACTATAATATCTTTTTCGAAAACACACAACTCAACTTTTCGCCTCATCAACTCTCCTGCTCTTACTAACTCTCTCCAATCTCTTTCTGCCCGTCGAATTGTTGCGTCACTCTCTCTCTTTACTATTGCTATTACAATGTACACTGCTCTTCTGAACTCTCTCTCTCGCATACCTCCTCCATTGAGAAGAGCTCGTGCGACACGCCTTTCTGTACAGTTTCATCGTTTCTCTGTCCAACTCTCCCCCCCACCCAGACTTAACCGCTGTTCTCAATCTTACATATATGCTACTGGTAAAGGGTGGAACATGCTCCCTTTGTCTGTTTCCCAACTTCCTTTGAATTGCATACTTTCAAATGCCGTGTATCTGGACATATCGGCCTACATCGACCAGGATAGAGTTTTTCCAACTCCGGTGGCCCACAGAATATATATATATATATATATATATATATATATATATATATATATATATATATATATATATATATATATATATATATATATATATATATAATATATATATAATCAAAAATTTTATGGCAAAGCACGTATCGCGCTTTTATGCGAACGATAACAAAAGTATTTGTGTTAAAATGGAGTTAATGCTGATTAATCCATTTGCGAAAGATATTTTATCATACATTAAATGAGCTTAAATTTTACAACGTTCCTGTTACAAATTTGAAAACAATCCTCGTCTTTCGTTAATTTTCCGGAAAAGATTATCTTATTTTGAAAACAATTCATTCCAGCCTTATTTATTCGCTAATTTCTGAAAACAAAAATTTTTTTTTTAGTATTAATATATTATTTCCTAGAAATATTATTCAACATTTATATTACAATTTTTGATGTTTATAGATTATTAATATCTTTTTTTTTTTAAATTCTAATTTATTTAAATTATTATATTTATTAAATATAATATAATATATATAATATATATATAATATATATATATATATATATATATATATATATATATATATATATATATATATATATATATATATATATATATATAATATATATATATATATATATATATATATAATATATATATATATATATATATAGAGAGAGAGAGAGAGAGAGAGAGAGAGAGAGAAATTGAACAAAAATATGGAAACAATTGAATTAAAGAAAGGGCAAATATAATATGTCGACTCCCCGAAATCAGAGAAGACCTTGAGTGTCACATGAGAAAGGTAAAAAACATCAGTTTAATCTGTGGTGGCACAAGTGAGGTATGATGAAATTTAGAGTTTCAAAGAGGAAAAATTGCTTAATCTCAGATATGGTATTCAAGGTCATAAACCCTTATTGTTCTTCCCCAAAAACTTAATTCGATAAAGACCAATGTAGACGTAAATCGAAATTGAGTGACAGAGACAGAGAAGCATTATGGAGGACTGTGACGAAAAATAAGAAAATAAAGCTACAAAAGTTACTTCTAAGCTGATTACCAGTCCTGCAAACCTTGTCAATATAAAAACAATGTGGAAAAAACAATAGGTTAAGTATTCGTAGGTATGCTGCAATTGCCAATCTTTTGCAAACGACATGAATGTCAGAAAGTGGAGATAGTGGTGCACCGCTCGTAAGGATTCGACTGCCGAATAATGAAAGATATTTCTTCAGCTGAATCTACCTTGACGTTGTTCCCAATCCCAGACCGAGTTTACATGGGGAGATCACCATCCCAATAATATTATTTGGACTGTCTTTGTTACACGTGAAGAATGGAGGAGGTTTTGTAATGATTTTCTGCAGGCACAATTATTAAAGTAAATGCCAGGGACTATGTACTCATTCTGGGTGTAACCAGATTCATCCACTTGTGCAGAGATTGTTTCTTGGGTTGGGACAAACACAGGAAAACAACATCAATGTTGCAATATTATTTATTAACTTACGAGGCAGGTGGTTAAACATATTACAGTCTCACACATATGTGGTGTTCGAAATGAGATCCATTCGCAACATTGCAAGGTTCGACTCTTCTGAGCGATCAGGGGATAACACAGAGTCTATGTAAACGAGAGCTTTCAGATACCTCCACAAATAATCCGAAGAGTTGAGGTCTGGGGACCGTGCCAGTCATTATACAGGAACCTAGCGTTCAATCTAGCGATACGTAACGTCTCGAAAAGTAAGCTGGTACTCCATCATGAATGTATCACATGCCGCGGCAAATTGCCAGAGGGACATCCTCTAGAAGTGCCGGCAACTGACCCCTTAAGAACTGTAAGCAAATGTGGCCGTTAAGGTGATCCGGTAGGACATATAGACCGATTAGGTTATCGCCAATTATACCAGCACACACATTAACCCGGAATTGATGCTGGTCCCTGCATCTGTGAAAGCCATGGAGATTATTGTATGCCCAAATTTGGGTGTTGTGAAAACTCGTCACTCCGTCCCTGTACAATAATTCCTTACATGGGTTAATGGTTTCTTGTGGAAATAGGGCTGTGGGTTTAGTAATAGTAATTTAAATACCCGAGATTTTATGGTTTTACATAAACCACTAATATATAATTTATTATCACCCGACTTCCCAAAAAAGTACTGTGGATGAAGATGGAAACATATTTCCTTGGTTTCTTAAATGTAAGCAATTTAAATTTATACTACTTCTTCACTTCTTATATTGCTGTCATGCTGTTGAATTTCGCTATTAAATGTGTTACTAATATTGGCATCTGTATTGATAATTTTTTATATTTCTATTTGGAGAAAACTTGCATTCGAAGGGCAGTAAACGAGTTTCAAACTGGCAGAAATACAGTTAATCACTTCTTGGCTGTATCTACTTCCACTTAACGAAGAACATTCAGCTTTGAAGAAACCCAGGCTGCCTGAAGCTCCGTTGAGACCTGTTTTCCAGAAGGAGAAAATTCGTTGGGCAAGACATTGCCAGGATATAAAAAGGGTGAGTAAAACCGTTTCATCTAGGGTAACTTATCCTATCCTTTGGCATCCTTTTATTAAAAGGAGTGCCCCATCTAGACATCTTATCCCATTTATTAAATTTTCAATTTTAGGTTTAAAATTGCCAAATTTGGTTTGTTGATGAGCACAGTACTTCTTTCACAAGAAATTTTTTGCTTCATTTGTAAGTTTTTGTTTATTAAGTCTAGCTTGTATATCGATAAAATCACACATTTCCCCATACTACTAGTTTTTGTCTTTATTTTCCAGCTTGGGGTCGGTCTATTCATTAAGTGCAATCAGGCGTGGAGTTTCCAATCAAATCACCCTAGAGTATTGTACTGATGAATATATTAATGTATAGATATTTTTTTTAGTAAAGCTTTTAAGTAAACTAAATTTATTTTTCTGTCCGTCAACATAATTGAATAGATTTCACAATTTAAAAATTTAACAGTAATTTTGAACCTTTAGGCAAAAATAAAAGTAAGTTATTTTAGACTTTAAATCTTTTGTTTTTTGCATAGTCCCTGCCAAATGACGCTTCATCTGTGAATGGAATCAACGACGCTGTCGTTCAGACGTTGATATTGCTGGAACCAAAACCAAACTGCATGCGGGGGGGGGGTATAACTAGCGGGAATGAGACCTTTGATACGATGGTATTGATAAGGGCTTGAATTTTCATCACGCAGGAAGTTCACGATGGTTAGCTGAAACACGTCATGACAAGAAGAAAGGGTTCTGGAACTGACTCTGCGATCCCTTGAAACGTTCCGAGGAATCACTCACTCTCTCACAGGTGTACGTACAGCGCGGGGAGTTTCCAAGTCGGATTCGGTACTTGCAATTGTCCCCGTTTCAAGTAATCTATTAAAGACGTTCGGAAAGGTCGTATGATGAAGTTGTCGCCTATTGAAAAACGTCTGCCGATACAATATTGGTGCCGCACGACCGTTCCCGTTCGCTCGTCCATACATGAAGACCATATCAACCTGTTTCCGCACAGTGTAGCGTATTATCGTCACAGCACAAATGATCCTGTTTTCTCATATTCATAATTGTCGTGGCTATGATCGCTATGAACTATTCAGACGATGAGGTTACCTCCATGACATTATTTTGCCAGGCCCTTTTCTGTGATGTCAAATATACTGTTTATGTTGTTCACCAATGCACATGCGTAACCTTGTGGGTACGGTTTCGAACAACATTCCACCAAAAGTCCTGTACGTCGTTTTATTTTGCAGGCTGTTACCTGCCTCCTCTATTGGTCATTTCCACATGATGTATATTTAGGGAATTGTTCCCAACCCAAAACTCTTTCATTTCCTCACGTTGTTAGTTAGTTTAGTTAGTATTCATTCACTATGAATATATATATATATATATATATATATATATATATATATATATATATATATATATAATATATATATATATATATATATATATATATATATATATATATATATATATATAAATATTAATATATATATTATAAATAATATATATATATATATATATATATATATATATATATATATATATATATATATATATATATATATATATATATAATATATATAAATATATATATATATATATATATATATATATATATATATATATATATATATATAGGGCTAAGGGTATCAACTTGTATGAATTTTGAACGATCTTGAAGCAGTTGAAGAACTTTTTGGTCAATAATCCGTCTTATTAAGAATAACAACACTTTTTCCTTTGTCAGGGGGACAATGATGATATCTTTCTTGGAACTTAAACTTTTTAGGATTTTAACATCATTGGTTGAAATTAACGGATGCATGAAAAATTAAAAGTCATCTTAAAGTTAGTGACAGCTGAGGTTTTGATCTTATCACAAATCTGCTTGAAAGTAGCTTTAAAAATAGGTTCACTCTTCAAAATCAAGGCCATCCTTTCAAATGACAAGAAAAATTTGTAATAATTGTATTTACTACTCGGAAGAGAGAAATTTAAGCCCAATGACAAAAGCAACTTTTCCCGTTTGGAGAGTACGTATGACGATAAATTATGTATATGATGGTCAGGATTACCAAAAGTAGGAGGGGAGATATTCAAGTTATGAAGTTTTGACGAATGTTTCAAGAGGGTTTGATTACGTAAGTTATTTCCATTTCGACGAACTGTAAGTTTTAAACACAGCAAATCCAATAACGAAATCTGCGATTCAACTTGAAGTAAATAAGATTTAATCAGAGAAGAATAATTAGTAATTAGACGGCTCTTATATCTGATTTCCTGTTGTAGCAACTTCCTTAGTATATCCTTATACAGGTGCGAGGTATGTAATGATTGACGATATAATTTAATAGGTAAAGGTGTAATTGTTTCTGAGTTTCGATTGTTAAAAAATATCGAAAATCGAAAATATCGGAGAAGCCTAACGTAAACAAGAAAGTTGCCAGAGGTACTATTACACTAGACATACACACATTATTATTACTTATTTTCTAGCAGAACCTAGTTCGACTTATCATAACCTGAACTACCGAAGATGCCGTAATTTAAGCCTAAATAATAAAATTTAATGTACTATAGTTTATAACATAACCTAAATTTAAGGTATCTGAACTGAAAAACAAATTACACATATCTTGAACAAAGGTAACTGAAACTCGTTAGGTAGGAAAGTATCGATTAAATAAAATATCGATATAAAAAAATATCGATATAAAAAATATCGAAACTCAGAAACAATCTACACCTAAGCCAATTTAATATATATATATATATATATATATATATATAATATATATATATATATTATTATATATATATATATATATATATATATATATATATATATATATATATTATATATATATTTTTATATCACCTCTGGTGGGCAAAGGCCAGAGGCCTACTACAATTCCACCAGAGTTAGGGGGAAAAACGGAAGAATGGTCAAATTAAAGGCCGACGTGACCTGATACACGACGTTTGAAGGTGTGTAAGTCATAGGAAGTTGGAAAAATAGAAGAAGGGAGTGTGTTCCAGACTTTACCGGTAGAGTACATGTAGGACAGAGTATAGCGGTTGAGTCTGGGGTCAGAGAGTTGGACAGAGAAAGGATGAGACTGTGTAGAAAGTCGAGTCGCACGAGCCCTTCTCAGTGGAGGAGGTATGCGACGAGAGAGTTCAGAAGAGCAGTGTCCATTGTAATAGCGATAGTATACAGAGAGAGTGACGCAACAATTCGACGGGCAGAAAGAGATTGAAGAGAGTTAGTAAGAGCAGGAGAGTTGATGAGGCGAAATGCCCTAGACTCCACCTTCTCTAGGAGAGCTGTATGTGGAGTATGCTTCGCACATCTGGGGTGGTTCCACACATACAGCTCTCCTAGAGAAGGTGAAGTCTAGGGCATTTCGTCTCATCAACTCTCCTGCTCTTACTAACTCTCTTCAATCTCTTTCTGCCCGTCGAATTGTTGCGTCACTCTCTCTATACTATCGCTATTACAATGGACACTGCTCTTCTGAACTCTCTCGTCGCATACCTCCTCCACTGAGAAGGGCTCGTGCGACTCGACTTTCTACACAGTCTCATCCTTTCTCTGTCCAACTCTCTGACCCCAGACTCAACCGCTATGCTCTGTCCTACATGTACTATACCGGTAAAGTCTGGAACACACTCCCTTCTTCTATTTTTCCAACTTCCTATGACTTACACACCTTCAAACGTCGTGTATCAGGTCACGTCGGCCTTTAATTTGACCATTCTTCTGTTTTTCCCCCTAACTCTGGTGGAATTGTAGTAGGCCTCTGGCCTTTGCCCACCAGAGGTGATATAAAATATATATATATATATATATATATATATATATATATATATATATATATATATATATATATATATATATATATATATATATAATATATATATATATATATATATATATATATATTATTAAATTGGCTTAGGTGTAGATTGTTTCTGAGTTTCGATATTTTTTATTCGATTTTTTTTATATCATATTTTATTTTAATCGATACTTTCCTACCTAACGAGTTTCAGTTACCTTTGACTGTTCAAGATATGTGTAATTTGTTCTTTTCAGTTCAGATACCTTAAATTTAGGTTATGTTATAAACTATAAGTACATTAAAATTATTATTATTTAGGTTAAATTACGGCATCTTCGGTAGTTCAGGTTATGATAAGTCGAACTAGGTTCTGCTAGAAAAGTAAGTAATAATAATTGTGTATGTCTAGTGTAATATACCTCTGGCAACTTTCTTGTTTACGCTTCTCCGATATTTTCGATTTTCGATATTTTTAACAATCGAAACCAGAAACAATCTACACCTTTACCTATTAAATTATATCGTCAATCATTACATACCTCGCACCTGTATAAGGATATACTAAGGAAGTTGCTACAACAGGAAATCAGATACAAGAGCCGTCTAATTACTAATTATTCTTCTCTGATTAAATCTTATTTACTTCAAGTTGAATCGCAGATTTCGTTATTGGATTTGCTGTGTTTAAAACTTACAGTTCGTCGAAATGGAAATAATTTACGTAATCAAACCCTCTTAAACATTCGTCAAAACTTCATAACTTGAATATCTCCCCTCCTACTTTTGGTAATCCTGACCATCATATACATAATTTATCGTCATATGTACTCTCCAAACGGGAAAAGTTGCTTTTGTCATTCGGCTTAAATTTCTCTCTTCCGAGTAGTAAATACAATTATTACAAATTTTTCTTGTCATTTGAAAGGATGGCTTTGATTTTGTAGAGTGAACCTTTTTTTAAAGCTACTTTCAAGCAGATTTGTGATAAAATCAAAACCTCGGCTGTAACTAACTTTAAGATGACTTTTAATATTTTCATGCATCCGTTAATTTCAACCAATGATGTTAAAATCCTAAAAAGTTTAAGTTTCAAGAAAGATATCATCATTGTCCCCCTGACAAAGGAAAAAGTGTTGTTATTCTTAATAAGACGGATTATGACCAAAAAGTTCTTCAACTGCTTCAAGATCGTTCAAAATTCATACAAGTTGATACCCCAGCCCTATATATATATATATATATATATATATATATATATATATATATATATATATATATATATATATATATAATATATATATATATATATATATATATATATATATATATATATATATATATATATATATATATATATATATTATATATATAAGCTATATTTATATATATATATATATATATATATATATATATATATATATATATTATATATATATATATATATATATATATATATATATATATATATATTCAGTAATAGTGAATGAATACTAACAAAATCAACTAACAACGTGAGGAAATATTCCCTAAATATACATCATGTGGAAATGACCAATAGAGGAGGCAGGTAACAACCTGCAAAATAATACGACGTACAGTACTTTTGTTGGAATGTTGTTCGAAACCGTACCCACAAGGTTACGCATGTGCATTGGTGAGCAACATAAACAATATATTTCACATCACAGAAAAGGGCTTGGCAAAATAGTGTCATGGAGGTAACCTCATCGTCTGAATAGTTCATAGCGATCACAGCCACGACAATTATGAATATGAGAAAACAGGATCATTTGTGCTGTGACGATAATACGCTACACTGTGCGGAAACAGGTTGATATGGTCTTCATGTATGAACGAGCGAACGGGAACGGTCGTGCGGCACCAATATTGTATCGGCAGACGTTTTTCAATAGGCGACAACTTCATCATACGACCTTTCCGAACGCCTTTAATAGATTACTTGAAACGGGGACAATTGCAAGTACCGAATCCGACTTGGAAACTGCCCGCGCTGTACGTACACCTGTGAGAGAGTGAGTGATTCCTCGGAACGTTTCAAGGGATCGCAGAGTCAGTTCCAGAACCCTTTCTTGGTGTCATGACGTGTTTCAGGTGACCATCGTGAACTTCCTGCGTGATGAAATTTCAAGCCCTCATCAATACCATTGTATCAAAGGTCTCATTCCCGCTAGTTATACCCCCCCGCATGCAGTTTGGTCGGTGGTTCCAGCAATATCAACGTCTGAACGACAGCGTCATTGATTCCATTCACAGATGAAGCGTCATTTAGCAGGGACTATGCAAAAAACAAAAGATTTAAAGTCTAAAATAACTTACTTTTATTTTTGCCTAAAGGTTCAAAATTACTGTTAAATTTTTAAATTGTGAAATCTATTCAATTATGTTGACGGACAGAAAAATAAATTTAGTTTACTTAAAAGCTTTACTAAAAAAAATATCTATACATTAATATATTCATCAGTACAATACTCTAGGGTGATTTGATTGGAAACTCCACGCCTGATTGCACTTAATGAGTAGACCGACCCCAAGCTGGAAAATAAAGACAAAAACTAGTAGTATGGGGAAATGTGTGATTTTATCGATATACAAGCTAGACTTAATAAACAAAAACTTACAAATGAAGCAAATAATTTATTGTGAAAGAATACTGTGCTCATCAACAAACCAAATTTGGCAATTTCAAACCTAAAATTGAAAATTTAATAAATGGGATAAGGTGTCTAGATGGGGCACTCCTTTTAATAAAAGGATGCCAAAGGATAGGATAAGTTACCCGAGATGAAACGGTTTTACTCACCCTTTTTATATCCTGGCAATGTCTTGCCCAACGAATTTTCTCCTTCTGGAAAATAGGTCTCAACGGAGCTTCAGGCAGCCTGTTTTCTTCAAAGCTAAATGTTCTTCGTTAATTGGAAGTAGATACAGCCAAGAAGTGATTAACTGTATTTCTGCCAGTTTGGAAACTCGTTTACTGCTCTTCGAATGCAAGTTTTCTCAAATAGAAATATAAAAAATTATCAATACAATGCCAATATTAGCAACACATTTAATAGCGAAATTCAACAGCATGACAGCTATATAAGAAGTGAAGAAGTAGTATAAATTTAAATTGTTTCCATTTAAGAAACCAAGGAAATATGTTTCCATCTTCATCCACAGTACTTTTTTGGGAAGTCGGGTGATAATAAATTATATATTAGTGGTTTATGTAAAACCATAAAATCTCGGGTATTTAAATTACTATTACTAAACCCACAGCCCTATTTCCACAAGAAACCATTAACCCAATTAAGGAATTTTTGTACAGGGACGGAGTGACGAGTTTTCACAACACCCAAATTTGGGCATACAATAATCTCCATGGCTTTCACAGATGCAGGGACCAGCATCAATTCCGGGTTAATGTGTGTGCTGGTATAATTGGCGATAACCTAATCGGTCTATATGTCCTACCGGATCACCTTAACGGCCACATTTGCTTACAGTTCTTAAGGGGTCAGTTGCCGGCACTTCTAGAGGACGTCCCTCTGGCAATTTGCCGCGGCATGTGATACATTCATGATGGAGTACCAGCTTACTTTTCGAGACGTTACGTATCGCTAGATTGAACGCTAGGTTCCTGTATAATGACTGGCACGGTCCCCAGACCTCAACTCTTCGGATTATTTGTGGAGGTATCTGAAAGCTCTCGTTTACATAGACTCTGTGTTATCCCCTGATCGCTCAGAAGAGTCGAACCTTGCAATGTTGCGAATGGATCTCATTTCGAACACTACATATGTGTGAGACTGTAATGTGTTTCCCCACCTGCCTCGTAAGTTAATAAATAATATTGCAACATTGATGTTGTTTTCCTGTGTTTGTCCCAACCCAAGAAACAATCTCTGCACAAGTGGATGAATCTGGTTACACCCAGAATGAGTACATAGTCCCTGGCATTTACTTTAATAATCGTGCCTGCAGAAAATCATTACAAAACCTCCTCCATTCTTCACGTGTAACAAAGACAGTCCAAATAATATTATTGGGATGGTGATCTCCCCATGTAAACTCGGTCTGGGATTGGGAACAACGTCAAGGTAGATTCAGCTAAAGAAATATCTTTCATTATTCGGCAGTCCAATCCTTACGAGCGTTGCACAACTATCTCCACTTTCTGACATTCATGTCGTTTGCAAAAGATTGGCAATTGCAGCATACCTACGAATACTTAACCTATTAAGTTTTTTCCACATTGTTTTTATGTTGACAAGGTTTGCAGGACTGGTAATCAGCTTAGAAGTAACTTTTGTAGCTTTATTTTCTTATTTTTCGTCACAGTCCTCCATAATGCTTCTCTGTCTCTGTCACTCAATTTCGATTTACGTCTACATTGGTCTTTATCGAATTAAGTTTTTGGGGAAGAACAATAAGGGTTTATGACCTTGAATACCATATCTGAGATTAAGCAATTTTCCCTCTTTGAAACTCTAAATTTCATCATACCTCACTTGTGCCACCACAGATTAAACTGATGTTTTTTACCGAACTTAAAGGTTACCTTTCTCATGTGACACTCAAGGTCTTCTCTGATTTCGGGGAGTCGACATATTATATTTGCCCTTTCTTTAATTCAATTGTTTCCATATTTTTTGTTCAATTTCTCTCTCTCTCTCTCTCTCTCTCTCTCTATATACTATATATATATATATATATATATATATATATATATATATATATATTATATATATATATATATATATATATATATATATATATATAATATATATATATATATATATATAATATATAATTTATATATATAAAATTTATAATAAATTATTAATAAAATAAAAAAAAAAAAAAAAAAAAATAAAATAAAAAAATTAAAACTGATAAAAATGTGGAATAATGAAAAATCTAAAAAAAAAATTTGTCAGAAATTAGCGAATAAATAAGGCTGGAATGAATTGTTTTCAAAATAAGATAATCTTTCCGAAAATCACGAAAGACGAGGATTGTTTCAAATTTGTAACAGGAACGTTGTAAAATTTAAGCTCATTTAATGCATAAAAATCTTCTCATGGATTAATCAGCATTAACTCCTTTACACAACAGTTTGTTATCGTTCGCATAAAGCGCGATACGTGCTTTGCCACAAATTTTTATATATATATTAATATAAATATAATATATATATCATATATAATATATTATATTATATATATATATATATATATATTATATATATTTTCTGTGGGCCACCGGAGTTGGAAAAACTCTCCCGGTCGATGGAGGCCGACAAGATGTCCAGATACACGGCATTTGAAAGTTGCAAGTCAAAGGAAATTGGGAAACAGATAATGGAGTGTTCCAGATTTATCAGTAGATTTTAGATTGAGCATAGCGGTTAGGAATGGGGGGTAGTTGGACAGAGAAAAGATGAAACTGTGCAGAAAAAGCGTGTCGCACGAGCTCTTCTCAATGGAGGAGGTATGCGAGAGAGAGTTCAGAAGAGCAGTGTACATTGTAATAGCTAGTAAAGAGAGAGATTGAAGCAACAATTCGACGGCAAAAGAGATTGGGAGAGTTAGTAAAGCAAAGAATTCATAGACGAAAAGTTTAGTTGTGTGTTTTCGAAGAATATATTATAGTTGTATGGAAGACTGAGGAACTGAGTTTTTGAGGATTGAAAACGAACAGGTTTTCTCTGCCCATTTGAAATACGTGATAGATAGAGGTTGTTTTAAAAGAATACTCTCCTCGAGTCTGTTAACTGCTATTAGACTGTTGGGAGGGACGTCTTTTAAAATGAAAGGAGTAATGAAGGGTGGAGTCATCAATATAGGGTGGATGGAGATGATGTAATAGAGAGATCATTGATGAAAATAGAAAAAGAGTTGGGGATAGGACAGAACCCTCAGAACACCACATTAATGGATTTAAAGGAAGAACGGTGGCCGTCTACAACAGCTGCTATAGAACGACGGAAATCCACCCTCCTGAATTCTCCGAGGCTACCAATATCGAAACAATATTTTTTTATTTTTAAGAGATGTGTGACTGTAATATATATATATATATATATTATATATATATTTTATATATTATATATATAATATATATATATATATATATATATATATATAATTTAACACTTTCAATTCGAAGTTTTCAAAAAAAAATAATTTTTTCAAATAACAATTACAGTAATAACTAATACAATAATATATATATATATATATTATATATGTATATATATATATATATATATATATATAAATATATATATATATATATATATATATATATATATATAATCTTAACAAATTCTTTTTCATATGAATGTATAGAGAAATTTCTCTCTAGTCTTCAGAATTACATACCTTAAAACAGTAAAACATTAAAATAATATAACGTAAGCAAAATGCTCGAAATCTAAAACATTTATCTCAAACAAATGTGAAAGACTTAAATCAGATTTAAGGTAATCTATTACAGTTAATATTTTAGAAGGTTGCTCGTTTTATATTTATTTGCTCAAATGACAAATGTCCCATAAATAATAATAAATCGAAGCAATAATATTAATAATAATAATAATAATAATAATAATAATAATAATAATAATAATATAATAATAAATAATAATAATAAAATAATAATAATAATAATAATAATAATAATAAAAAAAATAATAAAAAAAAATAATAAAAATATAAAATAATAAAATAATAATAAAATAAAGTAAATAATAATAATAATAACAGACCTAGCAAGTCGGCTACATAAAAAGAGACACAGCTCTGAAACCAATGTATCCTCGGACAGGACAGAATCAAAAATTGAGACCCGCGCATAATGGACCACGGAATAGAAAACAACAGAACGAACATAAATGCTAGCACATTCACAGAAAGGAAGAGGAGGCTGTGGACTTGATGGAAGAGAGAACTTGGATGTGCTAGGAATTTGCGAGGTGAGGTTCAAAGGAGGGGGTAAAGAAATTACACAATGATTCGTGATATCTACAAGGGAAGAGGAGGAGAGAAGGCACGGAGTGGCGATTATCATGAGACCAGAACTGTATAGAAATGTAATGGATACAATGTAGTAAGTGAAAGAATATAGCGATGACCTTGAAAATAAGGGAGAAACGATGAGTATAATTCAAGTGTACGCACCACACCAGGGAAGACCAATGGAAGAGAAATAGATTTAGAAACGAACTCCTTCAACTTATGATGCGGTGAGAGAGAGAAGAAAATAATTATGGGTTATTTGAACGCTCATGTAGAATACTAGAGAAGGGGAGGAGACGTTCTGGAATGCATGGATAGGAGAGAAACATCGAAGGTGAACATCTGATGATTTGCATTAGAAACAATATGGCGATAATGAACACTTTCTTAAACATGAACAAGAAATGGACATGGTATAGATGGAGTACAGAGGAGCGAGATACACGGAGAAATCAATGATTGATATATTCTGACAACGACAAAGAATCTTCAGGATGTGAAATGTTGCCCACAATATCCCAGACTCTGACCATAGAATGGTACTGGGAAATTGAGGTGGAAGTCAGTTAATAAACCAAGAAGGAAAGAAGAGAAACGTACTGTGGGAGAAACGAGAGAAGAGGGAGTTAAGAAGAATTTAGTGAAAGAATTACTCAGGAATATGAAAGAAGGTATAGAACAGGAAACTGTGGAAAAGAGCTGGGAAACCTTTAGGGAAAAGTAGATCGAGTTGCAAGTGAAATAATGGAAAAAAGAAAGTCGGAGGAGAAGAAAAAAGAAGAGACGGTATGGTGGAATGAGAAAGTTAGGGATATTATAATATATAATATATTAATATTATATATATATAATATATAAGTTATAATATATATATATATATATATTAATATATAATAATATATATATATATTATATAATTATATTTATTTATTTTAATAATATTCTTTCAATTATTAATTATTTATTATTATTTAAGAAATTTAATAAATAAAATATTATAAAATATATATAAATATATAAAAAAGAAGCTAAAAACCGAAAAACCTAGGCCAAAAATTAAAGGTTTAATATTAATAAGATATAATAATAATAATAATAATAATAATAATAATAATAATAATAATATAATAAATAATAATAATAATAATAATGATTTTTTTTTAATTTCTACATTTTTTGTTCAGAAAAAGTACATTAACAAGTGTACAATATTACCGTAGGTCTTATTCTTCTAAATATAATAACAACATATTAATTGTACAGTTCTCGGAAAAGGAGCGTCTAAAGGGATACACATTGGTTCTTTTGAACCCCATAGTTAGTAGATAAATGACTTTTTAATTTATTTTAATAACGAATAAAATACTAATTGATGCATTAAATAACAAACAATAATAATATTGCTAATAATAATAAAATACAAACATAAAAATGTCAAACTTGTACGAATTTTCAGAAATATTGATAAACCTTAATTAATCTTCATTCCTTTTTCAGTTACTAAATTCTAACAAACTCATTACCGTACTTAATAAATAATGATACAAAACTGAAATCTGCTTCTGACTTCTGAAACGGACGAATTCGCCCTCTGAGCCCAATAATAATAATATGATAATAATAATAATAATAATAATAATAATAATAATAATAATAATAATAATAATAAAAAATAATAATACCTAAAAAAAAAACAATAAAATAATAAAGACCAGAACAGTTTTAAAATTTTGATTTAGCTGAATAAAAATAAAAAAAAAAAAATCATTGTAAAAAAATATTTTTTTTATAACAATTTAAGAATTTATATTATATTTATTTAGTTATATTAGTATAAAAGGATTCTATTGTCCGTAAATTTAGATGTCGGTTTGTTTGGGCCAATATTTTCGAAGAAATATTCTTTCTTTTAGTCCCTCTGAGATTCGTAGTGCTCTCTGATTCTGCAAGTACATTGTAAAACTTTGATGTAAAATTTACGGTAATTTGCCGGCATTTCATGCAGCCAACAAAATACCGTAAAAAAAAACACGGCCATTGTTTTAAATATTGTAAAGTACTGTAATAGAAATTGAGGCCATTTTTTATGCAAACACGGTCACTTATTTTACGGTTTTTTGTTGCTTGCGCCATATGCGGACTAATTGACGTAAATTTTACGGTCAAAATTTTCAGCATAAAATTGTTTATCAACGTTTACAATTAA
>SEYY01005529.1:0-11056 GCA_009176605.1 Armadillidium nasatum
TATTGAAAGAGAAGAGTGAGCGTTTGCTAGGTTAGGCCTCTGCTGGCCATAGATGTACTTTTTACCCTTCAAGTCTAGGTTAGGTTAAGTTGAACTAGTTTATTAGATTTAATAAATTTTAAGATCTAACAAACTGGACTTGAAGGGTTAAAAAGTATACCTATGGCTAGTAAAGAGGCCTAACCTAGCAAAAGCTGGTTCTTTCAGTATATAAATAAAAGGAAAAAATGATATACTTCAATATATATATATATATATATATATATATATATATATATATATATATATATATATATATATATATATATATATATATATATATATATATATATATATATATATATATACCTTGCATTTTAAAATCTTTTAAATTTATTTGTAGTTTATTCTTTCAAATTATTCTATTATTCTTTTCAATCATGGAAATCATCATTAATATAGTATATACATCGATAATTGAAAGAAATGCTGACAAAAAAATTATTAAAACATTATTATTTTTCTTATAGCTTACCTTAGGTTACTCAAATGAAAGATTTAGTTATGATTTGGATTGGCTTGAGACTGTGGAATCAGAAAAAGATTTAAGTGTGATTATTAGTGGTGATCAGTATTTGGAAACAAAGAATAGAGCTAAAAATATGTACATTGTGATAAATCACAATGTAGTTTACAAGAGCAAAGAGGTTATAAGCAAGCTATATAATAGCTATATTTGGCCAACATTAGAGTATTGTGCACAAGTTTGGACTCCATATTTAGGAAAAGAAGTAGATATGCTGGAGAGAGGAAAATTTTGAGCAACAAGGATGACTCCTGGCTTCGAGAGTAAGAACTATGAGTAGAGGTTGAAGGAACTGGGAATTTTCTCAGTTGAAAGGGGATTTCTCAGAGGGAATATGTTACATATTTACAAAATATTTGCATTTGACAGTAATACAGAGATTGAAAAATACTTTATAGTGGACCATGGAAGAGAAACTAGAAGACAAGAAAATTAAAAAGAAGTCATGCCATCTCAATCTAAGAAAATATTCTTTTAGTAATAAGGTTGTTAATTTTTGAAATGGCTTGCCACATCAGATTGTTGACTGTGATTCTCTTGCAGCATTTAAGAGGGGACTAGATAGATATATGGATGGTTTAGAATAGATATTGTATAGTATAGCTTGACTAAGCCAAATTGGTGTGTATATATGAATTTTTAGACCACCTTGTGACTAAGCCAATTTTGTAGGGTGTTGGTTCATTTCTGCATTTGTAATTAGTTATATAGTATTAGTACTAAATATTTGTAGGGCTTAGTTTTATTTTTATCTTGATAGGCCTGTATGACTTCTAACTGTCTCTGTTTTTCTAATGTTTTAATGTTCCTTGAATAGTCCAGTTTTAATCAGTCTGGGATGTTGCTACAACCAATTAGCTGGACTATGCAATATATATATATATATATATATATATATATATATATATATATATTATATATATATATATATATATATATATATATATATATATATATATATATATATATATCGTATATATATATAATGTGTGTGTGTGTGTCAACATCATTAACTAATTCAATTCTTTTTCTTGTATGCTGACAACCTATATTACAGTTCATTGCAGAAAATAACAAACAGTTGAAGGACAAATATGGCAACCTGGTATTCAATTATTTTTATATAAATGAAAGATAGGCAAACTGTTTTCATTCCAAGTAAAACCTTTTTTTTCTTTTTTTTTTCTATATTTTAATTACTTTTCCATTAAGTAAAAGTGTGTGTAGAATGCTTTTCAGCATATTTTTACTTTATATTATGAATATAGTGAAAATAGCGACAGTGCAGGATCAAATTTTTACTGAGGATTTTCTAAAAACAAACAAATTGAAACTAAATCCAAAATATTAAAATGAATGTAATTAAGCAAATAAGGGTACTTTTGTACTATAAAAAATTAAAATATGTAGAAATATTGCTATAAAAAACAAAAAAATAATTATTATTATTTTGATAGGCAGAAATTTCAGTATGCCAATGGATTGATATTTCAATATCAATATCAAATTCAATATTACATTTAAATGCCTGACAAGAATATTAGTCTTAGTGGTAGGGATTGTAACTTTTGCTACATATTAATATTGATCAAATATTTATATATCTTTCATTCCTATATTGAAATATCAGGTTATCAAAATTCTAAATTCTATGTTTGATAATTAGTGTATTTTTTATAGTAATATTTTTGGATATTTGTTAAAATATCTGAAATATAATTTTAATTTAATTTATTTCAATATATTTTGTCTTTATAATTCCAATAGAATAAAAAAAATATTTTTAAAAATGTTACCCTGGTGCTTTTACTTTATTTAAATATTTATTTTCATTTCATGGTAGAATTAATTAACTTTAATTGATAATTATGTAAATATTTTTGGGTTTCATTATCAATTTTTTTTCTCTCTTAATTTGATAAGATGTCCAGAAATTGCAATGTAAATCAGTACTAAATGGGATTAACAATTTTTTTTATGAAATTTTTTTTCTATTCTACTTCTTGTTTATATGTTACATATTTTATTGTTTTACTTAGGTTTAGAACATACTATATTAATTAGATCTATTTTAGTTTAAAAAAAAAAAAAAAAAAAGGTTAAACTAAAGTATCAATTAAATTCATCTTTTATTATAAAATTAAATTTCATAGTTACAAACATCAAATTCCATTAATTATTAGTAATAATTGTTAAATAAAAAAATGCCTAATATCTTTAAAAAAAAAAAAACTTTTTTTTTTTTTTTTTTTAGCAGTATGATTATTACATCAAAATTTTTTTAGAATCGTAATCATAAACTATTTTCTCCTCATCCTGTTATATATATATATATATATATATATATATATATATATATATATATATATATATATATATATATATATATATATATATATATATATGGGAAGCTGTGAGGTGTTGGGAATTGTACTTTTTACTTAAGGTGACTTAAATCAAGATTTAGCTCCACTATGATTACCCTGTACATAAGAATTACAAGGCAATCAAATTCACTGCAACAACCAACAATTTATTTAATATATATATATATATATATATATATATATATATATATATATATATATATATATATATATATATATATATATATATATATATATATATATATATAATATATATATATATATATATATATATATATATATATATATATATCTATATATATATATATATATATATATATATATATATATATATAATTTTCGCTGTTTCACTAGTAAATATTGTTGACACTATTCTCTATTCAAAATTCTTGTAAATTTTCTAATTTTTCATGAGAATACTTTCACATTTTTCCATCTTTTATTTTAGGACTAATATTCCCTTTCAAAATTTTTAATTCTTTAGCTTCATTGATTTTAAATATCTAAAATGCTTTCATCAAATATTGTACGAGAAGCTAAAGCCATTCAATTAGCTTTTAGGAGAAATTATGGTGTATCAGCTGTACTTTATCAAAAAGCATCTGATCCAATCCAACAACTTTTTGTGGATAAAATAAGAGAATATGCTCAGAAAAAGAAGTAAGTATATAATTTTTGTTATTTGCTTTTCAATTTGAATTGTAGTAAACCTTTTAATTTTATATGAATTTTATAAAATTTTAAGCTTTTTAAATAGTGGAACCTATGCTTTTTGCTACATAATTTTCATGAAAGTAATTGGAGAAGTGATTTAGAGAGCAAATGAGCAATTAGCAATTCAAAAGAAAAAGTTTAATTGTAAATAATATGAAATGTGATAAAATATTTAGGTAAATTACCAGTGTTGTACTCATTTTTTCTTGGTGAAATAAATCCTCAATAAAATATTTACTAAAATGTTGTTAATGTAAAAAAAAGTTAAGCTTAGATCTTTGATATGTTTGCTTTATATTGCTGCAAAATAAAATTTCTTCTGTAATTTAAGTTTTTTAAATCTCTCAATTTTGCACTGAAATTTTCATAATTTATATTATAATTTAAAAGTAAATTTTTAAATTAAAAAATAATCAAAATTAGAATGATTTTAAAATAATAAATGAAAATAGTAGATTTTTTTTCTGGGGTTAAGTATCTCAAACATAAAATTTCTACCTAAACAAAAATTTTTTTTAAATGCTAATGGAAACTTGCATGTTTCCAATGATCAAAAAGATTTGTAGACAAATTTTAGTTCAATTTTTAAGGTATTAGTAGTTGCTTCTTATGGATGAGGCGCAACAATGCAGACTAGATTTTTTTTAAATTTTAGTAAATATTTACACCAAAAAAAAAAAAATCGTTCCTCTTTTAATATTTAAAGAACCGCGGGTGGAAAGCTTGTTGATTCTAATCCATCAATTGAGAAGCAACTTCAGCAAGAACTTGAAAAAGTAGCAAGACAGTATGGAGGTGGTCCAGGAGTAGATATGACAAAATTTCCCTCCTTTAAGTTTGAAGGTATTATTATTATTATTATTATTATTATTATTATTATTATTATTATATCATTATTATCATTAGATAGTGCATAATCTTACATCATTTGGCAGGAAGAGATAATCTTTAGATTGTTATAGGGGATGCATATTTTAATGAACTGGCATTCTGACAAAATTGACCTATCTTATTTATCTGAATTGGTCACCGTAGTTGCATATTCAGATAAAATGGTATTTTCACTCATTGCGTAACCACATATACAAAATGGATAACAAATAATTTAAAAAAAAAAGAAATTAAGCATTAAAAATTTGAAGCAATATATAAACAAAAAGTTTTTATAAAAAATAAATTGTTTCAAGAATTATTAAGCAACATTAGTTTTGGGAAAATTTATAGTTTAATTTATTTAAAAAAACATTTTACTTCTCTTTCAACTGAACTGAAAATAGTATCATTTATTATAATATTCATAAAGCTTATATATATATATATATATATATATATATATATATATATATATATATATATATATATATATATATATATATATATATATATATATATATATATATATATATATATATATATATATATATATATATATATATATATATATATATATATATATATATATATATATATATATATATATATATATATATATATATTGTAATGAATGTTAGGGCATTTGATGTATTATTATTATTTATTTATTAATTTATTTTTATTTTTTTCAGATCCTAAAGTTGATCCACAAGTTTAATAAGGATATCCTTTTGAAAATCTACTTTGTTAGAACTTTTTATTAATATATATATTGTACAGTAATTTTTTATTTAAAAATTTAAAGAATAAATTCTTAATTTTAATTTCTGTCCTTCTTATTTGTTACTCCATTAGCTGTGTAAATAATTCAAGGTGAAAGTTAATATAAGAGCCATAAATATTTTGTAAATAATTCAAGGTGAAAGTTAATATTAGAGCCATAAATATTTTGGCAGCTATTTTTAATTTCAAATGTATTGTTTTGTATATTATTATTAAAATAATAATAGTTTGCACCTCACATCCCTGGTGGTAAACTGCCATATATGGAAGGCCTACGTCAGCTGGCTATTAAGGACATCGCTACATGCTTTTCCTATTAAAGGGGCATGAGTGGGATTCTTAACTACCTCATTACACTAACCTTTTATGGTTCTCCCATCCATTGTCGCCTCGGTTCTACTCTCGGGCTTGATTATGAATGATCATCTAACATACTTGAACCATATTCAACACGAGCTAATTGTCATAGGTTACTAGGCTTTTAAGACATCTTACATCCACCACTTGTGGTTTTGATACGGAGACCCTGCTTCACCTGTAAAGAGCTCTTGTTCGATTAAAAATGCGATGTGGTTGCCCTGTTTATAAACAGACCTTACTCTTCCCGACCCCACACAATAGTAGCTGGAAAGTAAGTTTAGAAGTTGAGACCAATGTGAGGTTGTTAATTTTTCGAAGAGAAATTAAATATTCTCCCTATTTCTAGCCTTCAGCCCCCTTCCCCGTTTATATCACTGCTTATGATTGAAGTAATTTACAAGCCTGTTTACTGACCTTTTATATTTGTTTTCACTACAATCTTCAATTTCCTAATTCATTTGCTTGCACTCTTACCGTACACATCGATGCTAACTGTGCAATTTAGTTATACACGCCCCACCAGATGGGCAGTACCCAGCCATCCCTAATTAAATCCGTCTATCACCTGGCCCACCTTAATGCAGCGTTCCTTTCCAATCTTGTAATTCATTCGGAATCAGTGCCTGTGTATACCAATGGTTCCAGCACAGCAGAGGGTGTGGGGGCTTCGACTGTCTCCTGAATACACCGTCTACCATACTCTTTCCCACTACTCAACCAAGTTTACTGCCGAAATGCTCGAATTGGCTCTAGTAATTTATAGAATTCTATTCCTTGTCAGGGAATATTCTAAGACTCACGAAATATTCCCGTGCACTTCGGGTCTAGTCAACCAGGAATTCCATGGTCTCTGCCATTCGGAGGTTTCTCCATTTGCTACATACTAGAAAATCTTTGAGTAAGTCTTGGGTTCCTTCCCACCTCAGTATCGCCGTATTTGAATTTGCTGACGGGAAAGCTGTGCGTTGCCACTATCACACTAACAAATGGCTCGACACGCCTTCCTTTACTCCGAGATATGGTCATGATCTTGCCATTGACCATTTTATTATCCTTAGACGTAGTCGGTAGAAAAGCTGAACGAAAGGTCTCGCATTAATATTTCGAGTTCATCGAGCTGTAAAGTCCCTCATGTGGAATTGTACCTACGTAATAGCCATCAAGACCGGGGGCCCCGCGAACTATCGTATAGGCCATGCAATTTTTAGCTACAGTCTTTAATTATATGTTTGGAGACTTCCTCACATTCTGTCCTATTTGGCGCTTTCACGTACCCTTCTCCTTTCATCATTTCTTGGTTCAGTATCCTGAAACTGACATTTTTTATGTTTTTGTTTCTTCCCTACATCACAAATCGTTCCGTCCGAAGTTCGACTTTCATTTCTTCTTTTGAAATTTTCGTCTTTAAATAAGAAGGCCATTTTTGATTGCTTCCAAGAAATAAAATTATTTTATAAAGTTTAGTTTTACGTTTCAAACCATCATCCTTGTTTTGTATAGAAGTCTTCCCTATAATCTTTTATGGTCCAGCATTATAGCCTTCGGGTGTGCATGACTAGTGTGGAGATGACTCCTGTGTAATCATTCAAAAAAGAAATCATTATTTAACCGTGTGAGCTAAATTTACTCGACCTTGTTATTGTTCTTATTACTTTGAAGTCGGAAACGATAACGGAAAGTACATTACTCTACTCATTTAATAAAATAATGCTGTATAATATCTATGGAATTAAGTTTTTTCACCCAATTTTGAAATATTATAAGATATTAAGGACTGAGTAAAAACTTTTGGGAGGAGCTAAAGCCTGGTGTTTTAAAAAAAAAATAAAACTAGCCCTCAAAATAAATTTACCGGTTCCACAACCATGATGACAAGATGCTCATTTAAAGAGCAAGTTATTAAGAAGTTTGACAACTCTCAAAGCTTGTAACAGGTAATCAATTTTGTCAAATGGACGATAGCCCATTCATTGTTCATGCTCTATGTAGCACAGAGATAGAGTTTTTTGGTCGTATTTTATTTACTAGTCTGTATTTTACTTCTAATATCTGAAAAAATATTTAGGTATTTCTGTGTAAATAGATATATTAAAACACACGACAAGGAAAGATGTTAGATCTCTCTGGGACTCTAACCGGCGTCTCATCGCATGAAAAATTCGAGTCCATCGCTTTATCCACTATAACAAAGATCTTTAGATTTATAGTCTCACAAATCTTTTCAATTCTTTACATTTATTATATATTTCGAGATGTTAGCAATATTAATTTAAAAAAAGTACAAGGTCAATCGCTGATGGAGAATTTACATGGCTATATCGTTCTGATGGGAATCTATTTACTTAAAGAGGGTAAATTAGATCTTTAAGAAGATGCTGATCAAGGTATATACATAATTAAATAAGCAAACTAAATTAAACACGAGTTCATTTAAAGGTCAGTATGCATTAAATATAAATTACAAACATTAATAAATGAAAATACATGAAAAACAATTTGCACAATCTAATTAATACATTGACTGTGCTCACCTTTTTTGACGTTGCAATCTTTTGGAAATGATGCCCTTCATATGAACATCAGATCTCAGGCTAATGATCACACTTTCTCTTTTCTCTCAGTATGCATTTGGCCTATAGAGCAGGATGGGATGGGAAAACATATGCGTAGTATGGAGAAACGGACATTCCCTTAAAATTTAATATTAAAAAAAAATTAAAAATCATTAAAGAAAAAATTATACTTTTCGATCAGCACAACTGCATTACTTAAATTAAAGGAAAGACCTCAGAGTATTGAATTGTTAGACATGCTTAATTGCAAAATATGTTCAAGATCCACGAAGTTGGTGTTTTGTATTATATATATATATATATATATATATATATATATATATATATATATATATATATATATATATATATATATATATATATATATATATATATATATATATATATATATATATATATATATATATATATATATATATATATATATATATATATATATTTATTTTTTTTTTTTTTTTTTATATATTTTTATATTATATATATTATATATATATATATATATATATATATATATATATATAATATATATATATATATATATATATATAATATATATATATATATATATATATATATATATATATATATATATATATATATATATATATATATATATATATATATATATATATATATATATATATATATCAGGGGCGGCTCGCGATGTGGTTGCAGGTTTATGCAACCAACACTATACGTAACTAGCTAATGTGCAACTGTTATTTATTACTTTTAATTTCTTATTTTTTTAATAGGATTGATTAATATTTAATAAAATGCATCTTATTATAATAACACTCCAATGAAGCTATTTAATGTAAAAAAAAAAAAAAAAGTCATACAATTCTGATTAGTTATTCCAAACAAAGAAAATATGTGTGGTTGCAAAAATTTTGCAAACTCCTTCTTTAATATAGCGAATGAGAGATTTGTGTGTGCACACTTGCCGCTCGAGTCCTTTCTATTACAACGAAGTGGTTGCAAATGAAATGCAACCGACCGTACAAACTTTCGTTTATAGTGTAAAAAACATTTTGAAAAATATTAAGGAAAGTATACATATTTCAATTTTTGTTTCCCCCAGTTTAGATTTATTATTATTATTATTATTATTATTATTATTATTATTATTATTATTATTATTATTATTATTATTATTATTATTATTATATATATTTATATATAATATTATTATTATTATTATTTATTATTATTTTTATTATTATTATTATTATTTTTATATTATTATATTATTTATTATTATTATTATTAATTAATTATTATTTATTTTAATATTATAATTATTATTATTATTATTATTATTATTATTATTATTATTATTATTATTATTATTATTATTAATTATTATTATTATTATTATTATTATTATTATTATTATTATTATTATTATTATTATTATTATTATTATTATTATTATTATTATTATTATTATTATTATTATTATTATTATTATTATTATTAATTATTATTATAATTATTATTATTATATATTATTACATATGATTATTATTATATATTATTATATAGTATTTTAAATATATATATATATATATATATATATATATATATATATATATATATATATATATATATATATATATATATATATATATATATATATATATATATATATATATATATATATATATATATATATATATATATAATATATATATATATTATATATATATATATATACTTTATTAACTTTTGTAATCAATATTATTTTTGTTCTTCGCACTTTAGAATATTTTTTATTATATTTACTATTATTATTATTATTATTGTTATATTATTTTACTTAATAATAATAATAACAATAATATTATTATTTTTATTATTATTAAATTTTTACTGTAATTATTATTAAAATATATTATATTTAATTATTATTATATATTATTAAATGGCATTATATATTATATGGTATATTATATATAATTATGATAAATCAAATATTTTGTAAACTTTGATTCTACCACGGGCAATACCAATTTTACCAAAATTTTGTTTTTTTCAGAAAGAATGCACTCTAAACTTATGTTAAAAAGAAAAGCAATGGAAAAGTGCTAAGATCGACCTCTCTTATTGGTTCTCTTTGTCCAATAAGAGAGCTTGATTTTGTTGTCATCAAATTCGAATGCTGTTTTCTCGTTTGTTTTTCGAGCTGTGTTCTTCAAAATTTGGGCAATTGTTTGTTGTAAATTCTTCTCCATTATATCTTACCAAGTATTAGTTGGGTCTAAAACATGTGTTTTTGGGATTCGAATGATTTTTAGTTATTTAGTTTTTTATAAAATTTTTTTGGTTTAATTGGGACTTTGTTAGGTATATGAATGGTAGGCCCAGTGCTGCTACAGTAGTTTGAGTCTCGTGTTCAAAATGTTTAACAATGCTGTGAACATATTTATTATTCTGAATTCGTATATATATATATATATATATATATATATATATATATATATATATATATATATATATATATATATATATATATATATATATATATATATATAATAAAAAAAAAATGGAAAAATATAATTAAGGAGTAATAAGCACAATCATTTAACAATACATTGTATGACTTTATTGGCGTATTATTATGTGGCTGTGCATTACCAGGTTGTTGCATCAATGTATTGTGCGTTCTGGGAGTGGATTTTTTGTAGAGACAAGGTTGCTAATAATACCTAGGCGTAGGAATTTGAAACTAACAACATAGCCTAAGAATTTGTGATATGACAAGGTTGCTGGATCATTGGCGTTAAAAAAAAATATAT
>SEYY01005530.1:10000-12500 GCA_009176605.1 Armadillidium nasatum
TGAGAGGGAGGGGTTGAATGAGTTGTTCTAAGAGTTGTTATTTGTGTGTGTTTCAGGAAGAGACAGAGAAAGGGGTAGATGGGGTATAGAACTGCAAGTAGGAGAGAGGAGAAGGGAGAGGAGAGAGAGGAGGGAGGAGAAGGGAGATGAGAGAGAGGAGGGAGAAGAAGGGAGCGAGAATATATGAGTTGTTCTTATAGTTCTTGTTTTTGTTATTAATTTTTACCTCAGAGTGGGTTTTTGGGAGGTAAAGGGTGGAAAAGGGAGAGGAAGGTAGGAGGAGGGAGAGAAGAGGTTTCAGAAGAGAGGGAAAAGGAAGAGGAAGGGAGGAAAAGGGAGAGGAGGCTTCAGAAGAGAGGGGAAAGTGAGAAACTGAATGAATTGTTCTTGAAATAGTGGAAAAAATTCAAGAGTAAATTTTACTTTAAAATCAATTTTCAGAAGTTTATTAAATTATTTTCATTATTTTATTATTTTTTTTATTTTTATTAAAATAATTTTTTTATTAGTTTTTTTATATTTCTTTTCACTTCGTGTCTATTTTATTTTTTTAATAATTGTAGGAAGTAAATTTGAATTTTTCAGATTTTATTATCAAAGACGTGGATAATAAATAAATACATGCAACTCATTTTTATAATCAGGGCTACAAAATTTGAGCCGGAGTCAGAGCCCGAATCGGAGCCGGAGTCAAAGCCTCAGTTGGAGCCATAGTCAGACCCGGAGTCAAAGCCTCAGTTGGAGCCAGAGTCAGAGCCGGACCATGAGTTAAAGCCTGAATCGAAGCCGGAGTCAAAGCCTAAGTTGAAGTCAGAATCGGAGTCGGAGCCATAACCTAAGTTGGAGCCGGAGTCAAAGCCGGAGTCAGAGCCGGAGTCAAAACCGGATTCCAAGCCGGAGCCAGAACCAGAGTTATAGGCGTAAAGTCAATTTGGTCATAATACAATAAAAACCGGAAAAATAATAGTGGTTATAAAAAAAAATAAAAAAATACCAGTATTAATTAAATTTCTCAATTTATAATTATAAAAATATTTTAAATCGTAATAACAATAATAATAATGTCTTTTAAATATTAATAATAATAATAATAATAATAATAATAATAATAATAATAATAATAATAATAATAATAATAATAATAATAATAATAATAATAATAATAATAATTTCAGTTTTGATAATCACAAAGACAGAGAAACCTAAAGAGAAAAAAAAGACAGGAATAGTGAAAAAAAGAAAGTTAGAGAGATAGGAAAAAAGTGAAAGAGAAACAAAGAAAGAAATAGACTGACTGAAATAGGAAAAGAGAAAAAAAACAAATAAAAAGAAAGAGAAAATAGAAAGAGAAAAAAAACACGGAAATACAGAGAAACAAAGAAACTGAAAAAAATAGAAAAAATAGACGAATATATAGAGAAAGAGAGAAATAAGAAATAAAAAAGAAAAAAATGGAAAAAGAAAGAAAAAGGAAAAGAAAAAGAGAATACTGAAATAGAAAGAGAAAGAAATAAAAAAGAAATAAAGAAAGAAAGAAAAAGAGAACACTGAAATAGAAAGAAAGAAATAGTGAAAGAAAGAAAAAGAAAATACTGAAATAGAAAGAGAGAAATAAAAAAAGAAATAGTGAAAGAAAGAAAAAGAAAAAGAAAAAGAGAACACTGAAATAGAAAGAGGGAAATAAAAAAATAGCGAAAGAAAGAAAAAGAAAAAGAGAAAGAAATAAAAAAGAAGTCAAAGAAAGAGAGAACACTGAAATAGAAAGAGAAAGAATTAAAAAAAGAAGAAAAAGAAAGAGAGAACACTGAAATAGAAAGAGAAAGAAATAAAAATGCAGAAATAGGAAAAAGATTGAGAGAAAACATATGGAAACATTAATTTCTCCGAAGTTAAAATGAAACTTTTTGTCAATCACAAAATTGAAAACAATTAATCTGCTAAATACATTTTCAAAGTTTCCAATTTCAACTATTTTTACAAAAATTTATCGCTACTTTTTTGCACATAATATATATATATATATATATATAATATATATATATATATATATATATTATATATATATATATATATATATATATATATATATATATATATATATATATATATATATAATAGATAGATAGATAGATAGATAGATAGATAGATATAGATAGATAGATAGATAGATAGATAGATAGATAGATAGATAGATAGATAGATAGATAGATAGATAGATAGATAGATAGATAGATGGATAGATAATAGATAGGTAGATCGGGAGAGAGAAAAGAAAAGGGAGAGAAAAAACGAAAGGGAGAGAGAGTGTGTGTGTGCTTGTGTGTGTGTGTGTGTGAGAGAGAGAGAGAGAGAGAGAGAGAGAGAGAGAGAGAGAGAGAGAGAGAGAGAGAGAGAGAGAGAGAGAGAGAGAGAGAGAGTATTTTCCACGTATTCAACCTTTTTTTGTTTTTAATTAAAATTTCGCATCTCACTGACATTGCCCTATTCGAAGAGTGGAATA
>SEYY01005530.1:17500-22500 GCA_009176605.1 Armadillidium nasatum
TATATATATTATGCTTTCCAAGTTGAAAAATAATTGTTGTTTGGAGAGTTAGTGAGTGAGAGTGACTTTGGACCAAATGACTTCTGAGGTCGTTTTCGAACTCTCAAAAACTCAATTTAAATTTCAGTTCAACTAAAATATGTTCAAAAATTCACAATTAAAAATCTTAAGATCATCTTTTTCTCCTGATGTTTCTTCGTAGGATTACTCTTTCATTAAATAATCTTCTAACAGATTAGTGTTCAAAAGGTACTGAACATTTCTTCGCCTAACCCCAGTATTTTCCTATACTAATGTTGTTCATCCCTTGCATGTTGTGTTCATTACACATTTCGTGCCCAAGAGGCATTGAACGTTTCTTCGCAGAACACCAGTATTTTCTATATTAGTGTTATTCATCACTCGCATGTTGTGTTCATTACACATTTCGTATTTCGCTCAATCCCAGTATTTTCTATATTAATGCTGTTCATCTTTTGCATGTTGTGTTCATTACACATTTTTTTGTTCAAGAGGTACTGAACGTTTCTTTGCCCAATCCCAGTATTTTCTATACTAATGTTGTTCATCCCTTGCATGTTGTGTTCATTACACATTTCGTGCCCTAGACGTATTGAACATTTCTTCATCTAACCCCAGTATTTTCTACACTTATGTTGCTCATCCCTTGCATGTTGTGTTCATTACGCATTTCATGCCCAAGAGACATTGAACATTTCTTCGCCCAATCCCAGTATTTTCTATACTAATGTTGTTCATCACTTGCATGTTGTGCGCATTACACATTTTGGTGATTCTATTCACTCTTTTCTTCTTGAAAAGGTAGATAAGAAATTACAAAAGTTAAACTGAGTTGTGTAATATATATTTATAATAAGAATAAATATATTTTTAAAAACTTTTTCAATCTCTAAATTTATGAGTTATAAGATTAATCTAGTTAAAAAATTAAAAAAAAAATATATATATATTTAAACACTTTTCCAATCTATAAATTTTTAAGTTAAAAGATTAATCTATTATACCGATCAATAAAAGATAGTATATAAAAAGGAAAGGAACAGAAACAGAATTCCACAACTCAGAAATAGCTACTTAAAAGTTTACTTGAAATTGCTTCAAGAAAAGAATGGGGGTGGGGGTGGGGGAAGGGGTGAGAGAAGGAGGTAAAAGATTAAAATTTTCATATTTTGTGAAAGGGTATCTCCGAGTTTAAATTTAAATATAAATTTCCAAAAAAATTTTCACAAGTGTAGAAACACAAACCTTCCTGACACTACCCCCCTTACCCGTAAAAGCATGATTGCATCGAATTATATATGCATACGTATGCTCGTACATGTATATTTTCCGTCTTTATATACATTAATTATGTTTGTATAATGGTATATGCATGTGTTCATTTAAGTTTATGAATATATGAGTATACTTTTCTTAATTATTACTAAGGTAAGTACATAAAATCAATAGAGAAAGAGAGAGAGAGAGAGAGAGAGAGAGAGAGAGAGAGAGAGAGAGAGAGAGAGAGAGAGAGAGAGAGAGAGAGAGAGAGAGAGAGAGAAAGAGAGAGAGAGAGAGTGAGAAAGAGAGAGGGATTGAAAAAGAGAGAGATTGACAGAAAAGGAGAGAATGAGAATGTGAGAGATAGAGAAAGGAAGTGAATAAGTGGACAAGAGACAGAAAGACAAAGAGAAATAGAAAGAGACAGAGATGGAAAAAGAGAGAGAAAGAGAAAATGAGAGGGTGAGAGTGACAGTGAGAGAGACGGAGTAAGAGAGAGAGAGAGAGAAAGCCTTGTAAAAATAAATGTTCTAAACGTCGTACTATATAAAACCTTACACTTAATTATAGAGATAGCAAACAATAAATATCAATAAAGGAACATTGCTTACCATTTTTTAAAATAATTTTCCTAAAATAAATTTATTTTTTACTCTATAATTTAAAATTAATTACCTTCTATTTTTTAAATAGAGTAAAAAAAAATTATTAAAATTTTGTTCCTTTTTAGTATGGGACCTTTAAATTTGAAGTTACAATGTGAAGTTACAATAGTTAAAAGGGTAAATTATGAAGTGGTGGTCATGTCAAGTTACTCAAGATATATATATATATATATATATATATATATATATATATATATATATATATATATATATATATATATATATATATATATATATATATATATATATATATATATATATATATTATATATATATAAAATAGGGTAAGGTTGCGCTTGATAGAAATCTCTCTCAATTTAATTACGCTTCATTCGTTGGTTCGTACAATTCATTTTGAAAGAAATATGAAATACAAAAAAAAAAAAAAAAAAAAAAAAACTTCTTTCTACAGTAAATGAATCATATGCTTTACATTAAATACCAATTACTCAATTCCTTTATCTAACAAATCGACACAATCTTTCACAAAACTTCATCTTCAAAAACAAAAATAATGCATTTTCTCTTAATCTTTCTTGGAAGGATCACGTCTCTCTATAATTAAACTAGCTTCTAAGAAGCTCATTGCTCCCCTCGGAACTTCTCATGGTCCCATTTCCTTGCTCTATAAAGAAGGTTGTTCGCTCTTGTATGGAGTACGTATCACATATCCTTGATATGGTGGAATCTAGAGCTTTTCGACATCACGTATCTGGAGTGGTTCCACATAAACTTCTCTCATTTTATAAGGTGGAGTCTAGAGCTTTTCGACACGGCAATTCACTTTCTCTCACTAAGTCTTTCAAACCTCTTTCTATCAGTCAAATTTTAACCACAATCTCCTGATACTTTCGTTTTTGCAACTGACTCTGCTGTTCTGAACTCTCTAGTCGCATGCCTCCTCCACCGAGGAGAGTTCGTACTACTTATCATACCCGACCTTCTCATCCTTTCTCCTTTCAGCTCTTTAACCTCAAACTTTACAGCTATGCTCATTCTTACATGCATTCTAATTGTAAAATCTGGGGCACTCTTCCTTCTTATTTTATCCTAACTTTCTTTTACTTTCACACTTTCAAACACAGTTGAAAATGTGAAAGTAATTGGGTCTTGTCTGTCATTAATGTATATATATATATATATATATATATATATATATATATATATATATATATATATATATATATATAATATATATATATATATATATATATATATATATATATATATATATAATATATATATATTATTCCACCACTCACGGGAAAGGGTCATTATTAAAATAATAAGAGCAAACAAACCTTAGGTGGGCACATATGTAGGATTTAAAGAGAGAAAGATTAAAAACAGCAAGGAAAAGGGAAGATAGTAAGGAGCTCCACAGAACAGAGGTAGCTGGAAAGAAGGTACCACAACAAGCAAGCCCAGAGTTTGCAATACTCACACAATATTCATGTGCAAGTAAGGCACCCTTTGTGTTAGAGGGCTACGCAATCAATGGTGGTGGAATACGAGAGATCAATTCCCTCGAGCAGCTACCGCTAAATTACCTACAGAAAAGAAACAGTGCACCAACGTCACTTCGCAGAGAAAGAGAGTCAAAGGAATTTGAAAGTAATGGACAGTTTATTAGTCTTTTTAACTTTACATTCAATCCTGTACAAATGAAGGGAGGAACAGCAGCCTCCCCAAATGAAGAACAGTATTCCATGCAAGGGTGGATAAGACCTCTATATAATTGAAGTAACTGTTCAGAAGGAAAAAAAAAATCCCTCAACCTACACAGTCTCATCCTTTCTCTGTCCAACTCTCAGACCCCAGACTTAACCCTTATGCTCAATCTTACATATACTCTACTGGTAAAGTCTGGAACACACTCCCTTTATCTTCTTTCCCAACTTCCTTTGACTTGCATACTTTCAAACGGCGTGTATCTGGACATATTGACCTCCTTCGATCAGGATAAGATTTTTAAAACTCAGGTGGAATTTGGTAGGCCTCCGGCCTTTGTCCACAGGAGGATATATATATATATATATATATATATATATATATATATATATATATATATATATATATATATTATATATATATATATATATATATATATATATATATATATATATATATATATATATATATATATATATATATATATATATATATATATATATATATATATATATATATATATATATATATATATATATATATATATATATATATATATATATATATATATATATATATATAATATATATATATATACTATATATATATGACTATATAGTGTTCTTATTACAGGGCTCTATCCAATTTGGCCAAAGAAATCAAGATTAATACCTTTAATATTAGATAATATTTTTCTTTTCTCATAAAATTTATTTTTAAGTTGCTCATTTAACTGCGTTCATTTCTCATTTACTTTCGTTCATATATATATATATATATATATATATATATATATATATATATATATATATATATTATATATATATATATATATATATATATATATATATATATTCTGAGATTTATTTGGATCTGAAATAATATACAGGAAGAAAGTTGAGCAAACGTGTTCGGAACTTTAAGTTTCCTTTTCAGGCGAATTGATTAAGTGAAAAGAATGAAAAAGTTAATGAAAAATTAAAAGGAAAGTATTCCTTATTAAATAAGTAAAAAAAACTATTTAAAAAAATTATGCTGAAAACGATTATATTAATTTAATTTTTTTTTTTTAATAATAAACAAACGACAAAATAAATAAATAAATAAATAAATAAATATAAATAAATAAAAAAAAAGATTTATAGACAAATAAGAGAAAAATCAGCAAATTCGAAAAAATAAAAATCTGTATATTTTATTATTATTTTTAATTTTTTAAATTTGTGAGTTATAGGTGTAATAATCCTTATAAACTCACACACACACACACACACAAAACACACACACACACACACACACACACACACACACATATATATATATATATATATATATATATAATATATATATATATATATATATATATATATATATATATATATA
>SEYY01005530.1:27500-35618 GCA_009176605.1 Armadillidium nasatum
ATGGCCAGGGACAAAAAAGAGACAGGCGGATGCAGATAAGTACAAACATACAAACAGAGACAAAGAGACAGACATGCACAGACATATACTGACAAAAACAGAAAAGAAGACAGTCACTGACAGACGAATAGGGACAGGGACAGATCTTTAAGCAAGAGACAAAAAAAAAAAATAGACAGGTACAGAGAGATACGGACAAAAACAGAAAAGAAGTCTCTGACAGACAGATAGACAGAGATACGGAAAGAACAGAAATACCAGCAGACGGGTACAGAAATTTAAACAAGAAACAAAAAGACATACAGGTACAGAGAGAAACGGACAAAGACAGAAAAGACAGTCACCGACAGACAGAGATACGGAAAGAACAGAAATACAGACATACAGACAGAGACAAAAAGACAGACATTTGTAGATAGATGCAGACAAAGTCAGAAAGACAGTCACTGAAAGACAGACAGACATAGATACGGAAAGAACAAAAATGCAGACAGACATGTGTAGACAGATACAGACAAAGACAGAAAAGCAGTCACTGACAGACAGACAGAGATATGGAAAAAACAGAAATACAGACAGACAAAGAGACAGACATGTGAAGACAGATACAAAAACAGGAAAGCAGTCACTAACAGACAGACAGAGATACGGAAAGAACAGAAATACAGACAGACAAAGAGAAAGATATGTGTAGGCAGATACAAAGACAGAAAAACAGTCACTGACAGACAGACAGAGATACGGAAAGAACAGAAATACAGACAGACAAAGAGACCGATTTGTGTAGACAGATACAGACAAAGACAGAAAACAGTCACTGATAGACAGACAGAGATAGATACTGAAAGAACAGAAATATAGACAGACATTTGTAGACAGATACAGACAAAGACAGAAAAGCAGTCACTGACAAACATAGAGAGATACGGAAAGAACAGAAATACAGACAGACATGTGTATAGATAGATACAGACAAAGATAGAAAAGTAGTCATTGTCAGAAAGAGATACGGAAAGAAGATAAATACAGACAGAAAGAGATACGGAAAGAAGATAAATACAGACAGAAAGAGATACGGAAAGAAGATAAATACAGACAGAAAGAGATACGGAAAGAAGAGAAATACAGACAGATGAACAGATGCTTTGTTTTTATCAATTCCTCTTTTTTTTCAAAAAAAAAAAAAAAAAAAAAAAAAAAAAAAAAAAAAAAAAAAAAAAATTAAGTCTCAACTTTAAAGGAAATATGAGAGAATGATTTTACCTTCTCTTTTGAAACTTTAAAGAAGATATTCTTTCTAAAGCGAGATAAAAGCTCACTCACAATACAATATGATTATGATGATGATGATGATTATGATGATGATGATTATAATGATGAATGATGATGATATTATTATTATTATTATTATTATTATTATTATTATTATTATTATTATTATTATTATTATTATTATTATTATTATTATTATTAGTTGAAATTTCCCTTAGAATTTTCAGAAGATTTTTTTTTCTTTATTACGTTCTTCTATTTGCTGACCGGTTTCGTCTGCCAACTTGGGATATCATCAGAGCTTGGGTTTTAGAAGATGAATGATTAATTTTAAGGTGTTAGGCCAAAAGTTAATTAATATTGTAAAAGTTAATTAATATTGAAAAATTTTGAAAAAAATATTAATAAAGTTAGGTATTGGGTTTTTGAGCTTCATATGAAGAGTTTCGAATTCAGAATGAAGAGGGATAAACGCCGGTATGTCCCATCTGTCAATCAATCAGTCACGTAACCAATAAATGTCAACGTACATTCTGACTCAGGTAAGTAATTGGCACACGATGGTAACTAACTGAAAGAGCATCAGCCGTCTTCTTAAACCACTTATTTCCCCTACTAACCCAAAATAACAATTTTAAAATTATTACGAATCATATAATTATAAATAATTATTATTATTATTATTATTATTATTATTATTATTATTATTATTATTATTATTATTATTATTATTATTATTATTATTATTATTATTATTATTATTTTTTTATTATTATTTCTTTATTAATTTTGTAATAAAGAAATCTTAATGGTTGGAAGAAGTTGGTTACCGTTATAATGATTCTAGAAGGTCTTCAGCTTTATTTTAATATTAGTTGAAATTTTGCTTACAATTTTCAGGTTATTATTATTATTATTATTATTATTATTATTATTATTATTATTATTATTATTATTATTATTATTATTATTATTATTATTATTATTATTATTATTATATTATTATTATTATTATTATTATTATTATTATTATTATTATTATTATTATTATTATTATTATTATTATTATTATTATTATTATTATTATTATTATTATTATTATTATTATTATTATTATTATTATTATTAATATATTTTATTATTATATTATTATAATTATTTGTTATTATTAAAAATAATAATAATTATTATTATATAAAATAACTTATTTATTATTATTATCCACACCTACTATGTAATTCACCGATATAAGGTTGTGCAAGTGTATTGCTGCTACAACCTTTAATTAATAATACCACATAAAAAATTAATTCGTATATTATATAGATCACGCAATTACTATGGACATACAAGCCCACTTTTCCAAAAAAATTATCCATTCTCAAACTACAAAAGATATGCTCACTCTTACAATGACTACCCAAATTTTCAAAGTCATAAACGGAATGTCAAATGAATTACTAACAAATTTAATAATGCATAACCAAAATGTAAGAAGAACGAATTTGCTCAGCACAAACTCACATACCTTAAGCAGAACAAAGTAGACTGTAAACAAATCACGCAGAGCTATATCGTACAATGGCATTGAAAAATGGAATGATCTTCCAAAACACATACGAGTATTAGCAACACTTCCTATATTTCGTAAACATGTCAAAAATAACTTGCTATCAAAATACTAAAGGAAGTACCCGAACAAACCACTTATTTCTCCACTAACTCAAAATCACAAATTTTGTTATTACTATTATTGTTACGAACTTTTAGTATTATTACGATTAATATTATTGTTAATATTGTCATTATTATTTTCATTGATATTGCATTTATTATTATTATTATTATTATTATTATTATTATTATTATTATTATTATTATTATTATTATTATTATTATTATTATTATTATTATTATTATTATTATTATTATTATTATTATTATTATTATTATTATTGTAATAATTATTAATTTACGGTTTTTCAGCATTATTATTGCTATTATTTTTTATTTTTTATCCTTATTATTATAATTATTTTTTAAAGAAATAGGTTTTGGTTAAGATTATAACTATAATGTATAATACATTATAAAATTTACAATATTCAAATTTTGTTTGCTATCGGAAAATTATATTATGTATGTTATTATGTATAATTTTAATGGGCTCAAAGGACGAATTCGTCTCCCAGAAGCCCATTTCAGTTTAGTAATCAAAACATGTAAAATACACGATATTTGTTTATGTGAATTTGTAGCTGAAAAATAAATAAAGATTAAAGATTAGTATCATCATCATTATTATTATTTTATTATTATTATTATTTATTATTTTTATTATTATTATTATTATTATTATTATTATTATTATTAATTATTATTATTATTATTATTATTATTATTATTATTATTATTAGAATTAGAAGAAGAAAAGGAAGATTTGCAATAATATTCTTATTATTTTATAATTATTATTAATATTATTTTATTTCATTGTTATTTTTATTATTAAAATTATTATTATTATTATTTATATTTTATTATATTATTATTATTATTATTATTATTATTATTATTATTATTATTATTATTATTATTAGAAAAAGAAAAGGAAGATATGTAAGGAAAATAAATAATAATAATAATAATAATAATAATAATAATAATAATAATAATAATAATAATAATAATAATAATAATAAATAATAATAATAATAATAGTAATAATAATTCAAAATTTTAAATTATCATTTCAATAGCGTTCATCGATCTTTAAAAAAAATCAAAGTAAAAAATTAAAAAAAAAAAAAAAAAAAAAAAAAAGGGGGAAAAAAAATTAAAAAAAGGCAAAGTGAATAAAAAATAACAATAGTGACTCCTCCCCTTACGGACTCCCCCCCAACTGACTCTTCTTAACCGATTCCCCTCACTTCATTCTCTCCATCTATTGTCTTCCCCTCTATGAGACCTCAGGAGCTGATGGAGGTTCCTGATTAAGGGAGGGAGGAGAAAAACCAGTGTGGAAACCTTTTAAGGTTTAAGGTTCTGACGGAGGTTCTGAATGAGGGGAACAGAATGTAAGGGGAGAAGACCTCAGAAGTACGAGAGGCTGGAATGTTTTAACAGAAGTTTTGAAAATTGCTCATCGATGCGATCTTGTGTGAAACAAAAATAATGAATGGGAAGAAATTTTATTAATAACAATAACTAGTTTTTTTTAATTTTAATTTTATTTTATTTTTATTTTTTTTATTTAATTTTTTTTCCTTATTTTATTTTATTTTTTTTTTCCTTGGACTTCGTTAAAATTATAAAAAGATATATTCAGTTCAGCCTCGTCAGTTCTTTTGATTCATTTCGTTGGAATACATAAAAACATTCACACAATCATATACATACATACATACATACGTGAGCATCAATAGTCACTAACGTACACACTTATTTTCACACACACACAGAGACACAGACATACACAATAATTTTAAAAATGGCAAAAACGATTTCGGTTTTAAACTCTAAGTACTTGAAAAAAAATAATAGTCTGCTACTACTACTACTACTACTACTATTTTTAGTCATATTTCTGTTTTTGTCAATGTTGCTTGTGACTTGTTTTTTTCTCCTATACTGTTGCAACATTAACCATTATTATTATTATTTTTATTATTATTATTATTATTATTATTATTATTATTATTATTACTATTATATTATTTATTTTAGTATTTATTATTATTAGTATTTATTATCTATTATTATTATTATTATTATTATTATTATTATTATTATTATTATTATTATTATTATTATTATTATTATTATTATTATTATTACTAACAACTTCAACAATCTCTAAGTATATTAATAAAGGTATTCTGATCTCGAAAAGTTCAAGAATCACTAAGTAATACATGCATACAAACACACACACACAAACACTTTAAGAATGCATTTTAATCTCTTAAAAAAGTCAAGGGTTTTATTATTTCATAAAAGTACTCTGATCTCAAAATCTCTTTGTACTTTAAGAACGAATTTTAATTTCTAAAAAATTTCATAAGTTCATAGTATTTCAAGGCCTTCTAATCTCTATTAGAATTTAAACACCTTTTACTATTTCAAGATGATATTTTAATCTCTAAAATTTCAAGAACGACTAATATTTATAAAGTCAAAATAATCTCAAATTTCAAGAATTACAAAAAAAAAAATCCTAAACATTTCAAGAAGAATTTTTAATCCCTAAAATTTCAAGAACGATATATTTATATATTCCTTCAGCTCTTTTAGTTTCTTTCTTTCTCTCTCTCTCTCTCTAATTTATTTATTTATTTATTTATTTTTTTGGTAAAATAAAATAAATGCCTTAAACCAGAAGTGACAACTTTGACCACTTTTCATAAATTTGTGATATATATATATATATATATATATATATATATATATATATATATATATATATATATATATATATATATATATATATATATATATATATATATATATATATATATATATATATATATATATATATATATATATATATATATATATATATATATATATATATATATATATATATATATATATATATATATATATATATATATATATATATATATATATCGCCCAAAATTAGTGGCTCTTCTACTTATTAACAGCTAACCGAAATAAAGTATTCAGTCCTATTTTAAGTGGTAGAACTGGTAGTCTGATTGGTCATCTGTTGTTCTATTATATTGGAAGTTAAAATAACTGGTCATTCTATGAAACAGATGGTTTAAATAAATATCCATATCATCTTCTGGCCCAAATAGCCGACTTTTGTATTTTTAAACTGTGGGCAGCATAATATTCACTCCTACTTAAATGGTAACCCAAATATAAAAATTTTCCTATTTAATTAACTAAGTAGCTCAGTTTCCAATTATCCTCTGTCCCAAATACCCTTCTTTTGTCCTTTTTAACTGGTGGACTATATATATTCAGTCCTATTTAAATGGTAACCCAAATGTGCAAATGAACTAGTTAATTAACTGGTAGCCCAAATATGAAGCTGCCTATTTAATTGGTAGCCCAGATATAATAATGTCTTATTTAACTGGTGACCCAGATATATAATAATGTCCTATTTAACTGGTGGCCCAGATATAATAATGTCCTATTTAATTGGTGACCCAGATATAATAATATCCTATTTAATTGGTGACTCTGATATAATAATATCCTATTTAATTGGTGGCCCATTGGTGGCCCAGATATAATAACGTCATATTTAATTGGTGACCCAGATATAATAATATTCTATTTAATTGGTGACCCAGATATAATAATGTCCTATTTAATTGGTGGCCCAAATAGCCGAGTGTTCATGAATAATTCTTTACATTCAATGTGTATGTGTAAATATGATAATAATAAATAAATATGTTTTTCTTCAGAATATTTTGGTTTTGTTCAAGTGTTCGTATTTTTTATTTTTATAACTTGTTTATATTTGTTTGTATGTTCCTGACTGTGTGAGTGTTCCGATTTTTTGGCTTGTTCTTGTTTGAAAAACTGTTCGTGTTTGCTTGCTTGTAGGACTTTACATTTGTTCTCATATTCTTGGTTGTGTTTGTTCGCCTGATCTTGTTTGTATAACTGCTCGGATTTATTGGCATGTTCTTGTTTGCATGATGTACGTAAATACTTGCGTGTTCTCGTTTATATAAATATTAGGTTTTGTTCGAGGCTGTTCTTATTTGTTCTTGCGAGTATTTGTTCTTTATCATGTTCTTATTTGTTCCTTGACCATATTTGTTCTTTCTTACTTATATATCCTTGATCATGTTTGTTTTTTATCGTGTTTTTATTTATTTGTTCTTGATTATGTTTGTTCTTTATCGTGTTCTTGTTTGTTTGTTCTTGATCATGTTTGCTCTTTATCGTGCTCTTGTTTGTTAGTAATTAATCATATTTGTTCTTTGGTGTGTTCTTGTTTTTGTCTTAGATCATGTTTGTTCTTTATCATATACTTGTATATTTGTCCTTGATCTAATTTGTTCTTTGTCGTGTTCTTGTTTGTTAGTCTTTAATCATATTTGTTCTTTATCGTGTCCATGTTTTTGTCCTAGATCATATTTGTTCTCTATCAAGTTTTTATTATTAGTCCTTAATCATATTTGTTCTTTATCCTGTTTGTATATTTTTCCTTTATCATATTTGTTCTTTATCATGCTCTTGTTTGTTTGCCTTTAATCAAGTTTATTCTTTATCGTCTTCATGTTTGTCCTTAATTATATTTGTCCTTTATCGTATTCCTGATTGTTTCTTCTTGATTAAGTTTGTTCTTTATCGTGCTCTTGTTTATTTGTCCTTGATCGTGATTGTTCTTTATCGTGCTCTTGTTTGTTTGGCCTTGATCATGTTTAAACTTAATCGTGTTCTTCTTTGTTTGTCCTTGATTAAATTTATTTTTGCACTGTTTGCAATTTCTCTTGTTTCAAAATCAATTTCTATTCCCTTCGTTACTTTTTTCTTCACTATTTTCTCAAGCCTTTCCTCCACTTCTTTTTTATTTTTATTTTGAAATTCCCCCCATTCTCTCCTCCTTACTTTTTAGTATTCTCCCCACAAAATTCCCCCCCTACACCATCCCTCCTTCCTTCAGCTCCTTGCCTTTTTCATTCTCTTTTTTTTTTTTTTTTGAAATTTATTTTGTAAGGTCGCCGGATTTTCGTTGCTATTGCCTGAGTAAATTAAATTGTCAAAGATGCTTACCTCTTTGCTACGTAATACCAACTTTCTTTTTATTCTCCTTCTTTCGCCATATATATATATATATATATATATATATAATAT
>SEYY01005531.1:0-12500 GCA_009176605.1 Armadillidium nasatum
CCCCCTTCCTCCTCTAACTCGGATCTCATCACTCTACCCACCATCCTATTCTCATTTATTCTACCCATATGCCCAAACCATCTTAATACACCCTCTTCCGCTCTGCGCACTATTCCCCTCTTCCATCCACATATCTCTCTTATTCTTTCGTTTTTGACTCTATCTACCCTCCTTAACCCACATATAGCCCTCAATCCTTTCATCTCAAAAACTTCTAATCTTTCCTAATCTGAGCATTCATCACCCATGTCTTCACACCCATACATTGCATGGTAGACACATACTCTCAACATTCTTACCTTAATTTCTTTTGATATTCGTCCTTTCTTCCAAACTTCTCTCAGCCCCCCATCACTTTCATTCCCTCCGTCACTCTATTCTTTATTTCCCCCTCCATCCCTCCTTTTCCCTCCACTAACATTCCCAGATATTTGAACTCTTCTACCTCCTCAAATTTCTCTCCTACCACCTCGACACCCTCCCATTCCTCCCCTATTGCAGCCTCATCCCTGCCCCCAATCCTCATCACTTTACTCTTTGTTGAGTTTACCCTTAATCCCTTTGACGCAAATTCCCTCACAAACTCTTTAACTAACATTCTCAGCTTCTCCCCAGATTCCGCAACTAACCCCGCATCATCCGCAAGCAACAAGACATTTACCTCCCATTCCCCCTCTCTACTTCTCAACCTAATACCCTTCCCTTCCCTCTCCATCCCCCTAACAACACCATCCATTAACACGTTAAACAGCCACGGAGACATAACACACCCCTGCCTCAGTCCAACTCCCACTTTAAACCATTCAGTCAGTTTCCTCCTCACCCTTACCCTAGCTCTACAGTTCTCATAAAATGATTTAATTGCATTCAGTAATCTTCCTCTCACTCCTCCCTCTCTTAGAACATCAAACAGTTTCCTCCTACAAACTCTATCATACGCCTTTTCCAAATCCATAAAGCATACATACCCCACTTTATCTTTCTCACCAAATTCTCAGTGTAAACACCTGATCCAAACACCCCCAACCCTCTCTAAAACCTCCCTGTTCCTCCCTCTCTTGTCACTTCTTTCACTTTCGATACTAAAACTCTTCCATAAATATTTCCTACTATACTCAACAAGCTTATCCCCCTATAATTCTTACACATCATTTTATCCCCCTTCCATTTATATATCGGCACTATGCAAGCATCTTACCACTCCTGAGGCACTTTTCCCTCTCCCCAACACACATTAAACATTCTCACCAACCAGTCAACTATCACTCCCGCTCCCATTCTTATCATCTCCCCATATATACCATCCATTCCTGCTGACTTTCCCTTCTTCACCTTTTCCACAGCTACTTTTACTTCCTCTCTACCAATACTCCCGCCTTTTTCTTCTAACAACATCTCGTCATTATTCACCCCTGCTCCCTGGCCTCCCACCCACGTCAACAAATCTCGCGTCTCACCTGAAAATAACATTAACATTCTAAGTCTAAATATAAATAATAAACTGTCTTAGAAACCTCATATCACTATGGTTGCTCAAGCGGCCTCTAAGAAGCTGGGAATTCTGTTCAGGTTGAGAGAATTTTTTTCTTCTGAGCAGTTACTCCAAATATATAATTGTCTTATCCGCCCTTGTATGGAGTACTGTTCTCATATCTAAGGGGGGGGGCTCCGGCTCCTCCTCTCTTCTGGATAGGGTTGAGTCTAAAGCTAAAAGATTAATAAACTGTTCCTTACTTTCAAACTCTCTTCACTCCCTATCTCTGCGACGTGACGTTGGCGCACTATCTCTTTTCTATAGGTACTACAATGATTGGTGCTCGAGGGAACTGATCTCTCGCATTCCTCCACCGTTGAGATGTCTTCGTTCCAGAAGGGTTGCCCTGCTTTCGCACCAATTTTGTGTGGATGTGGGAAACCCCAGGCTAGCTCGTTGTGGTGCCTCCTTCTTTCCAGCCACCTCTGTCTGTGGAACTCTTTACCATCATCTGTTTTTCCTCCTGCATTTAATCCTCCACTCTTCAAGGTTTCCGTCTGTGCCCACCTGAGGGATGTGCGTTAGGCGTGTGTTTGAGTGGGTTTTCTTCCTCTGTTTGTGCCCCTCCTTGAAAAGGACTCTGCCCGTGAGTGGCGGCGTTCTGTATATATATATATATATATATATATATATATATATATATATATATATATATATATATATATATATATATATATATATATATATATATATATATATATATATATATATATATATATATATATATATATATATACGGTATATATTAGTGATGGCATACGCATTCGCATTATCATTAAAATTAACATTCGCATCCGCATCCGCATCCGCATCCGCATCCTCACTTTTCGGAAATTCAACATCCGCATCCGCACTATCGAAAATTCAACATCCACATCTGTATCCGCATCCGCACTTCTCCAAAATTCAACATCCGCATATTTTTATGTATTTTATAAAATTAATATTATTTATATAGATATTAATAAATAATTTTTATTTATAAAAATTATTTTATATAATATTTTAACCTTTTTTAATAAAAAAAAATAATAACTCCATTTTAGGGATAATTTTAGAAGGCTAAAAACAGGTAGTTTATCTATTCACTTTAGTACACCAGAAGCCAGAAGAAGTTCCATCAAGAAGAATAGGCTTCTCTAGAAGAAGAAACTCCTGCCTATTCCGCCCTTTAAGAAGATACCACAGTTTGGCAGACCCCTTTTCCCTCAACTATGGTCACTCCTTTGAAATGGTATTCTAAGCCAAGGTCTGAAGAGAAGTGGTGGCTACCACCGTCTACTATTTGGCTCAATAGGTCAGCGAGAGAAACTAATAACACCCAGCCTACTGAAGATCCCTCTCCGACTCTACACCACCTTTAGAGATGGGAACACCGGATTTCCTAGAACCGGTGCCACAGGACCACACACCAAGGTCCTTGTACAGAGATCACTATAAATTGGTCCTCCCACTAAATATATATATATATATATATATATATATATATATATATATATATATATATATATATATATATATATATATATATATATATATATATATATATATATATATATATATATATATATATATATATATATATTTAAAATTTTTTTTTTTTTATTTTTTTTTTTTTTTATTAAGTTCACATTTTTTTTTATATATTATATATATATATATATATATATATATATATATATATATATATATATATATATATATATATATATATATATATATATATATATATATATATATATATATATATATATATATATATTATTTTATGTCTCCTCCGGTGGGCAAAGGCCCAAGGCCTACCAATATCCACCGGAGTTGGGAAGCAATCGGATTCGGGGTCGCTAATGGCCGACGTGACCCGATACACGGCGTTTAAAAGTGTGCAAGTCAAAGGAAGTTGGGAAAACAGATAAAGGGAGTGTGTTCCAGACTTTACCAGTAGAGTACATGTAAGATTGAGCATAGCGGTTAAGTCTGGGGTCGGAGAGTTGGACAGAGAAAAGATGAGACTGTGTAGAAAGAACCTTCTCAGTGGAGGAGGTATGCGACGTGAGAGTTCAGAAGAGCAATGTCCGTTGTAATAGCGATAGTATAGAGAGAGTGACGCAACAATTCGACGGGAAGAAAGAGATTGGAGAGAGTTAGTAAGAGGAGGAGAGTTGATAAGACGAAAAGCCCTAGACTCCACCTTTTAAAGATGAGCTGTATGTGTGGACCTACCCCAGATATGCGAGGCGTACTTCATACATGGGCGAACAACACCCCTATACAGAGCAAGCAATGGGGTGGCGTAAAAAAACTACGAAGGCGCCACAGAACACCCAACCTCTTAGAAGCTTGTTTAGAGAGAGAAATAATGTGATCTTTCCAAGAAAGATCACGAGAGAAAGAGACACCGAGAATATTGAGAACAGATGAAGGTTTGAGTTGAGTGTTTTCGAAGAAGATGTCATAGTTGTGTGGAAGATTGTGTCGAGTAGAAAGATGGAGGAATTGAGTTTTTGAGGCATTGAAAACGACCATGTTTTCTCTGCCCCAATTTGAAATGAGAGATAGATCAGAGGTCAGTTGCTCCAAGGCAATCCTTCTTGCGTCTAATAACTGCTGTTGGGAGGGACGTCTTTCAAATTGAAAGGAATAATGAAGGGTGGAGTCATCGGCATAGGAGTGTATATGAGACGAAGTAATAGAGAGAAGATCATTGATGAAAATTAGAAAAAGAGTTGGAGAAAGGACAGATCCTTGAGGAACACCACTATTTATAGATTTATAGGAGGAACGGTGGCCGTCTACAACAGCTGCTATGGAACGACCAGAAAGGAAATTAGATAGGAGGTCACAGAGAGAAGGATAGATTCCGAAAGAGGGAAGTTTGGAAATCAAAGCTTTGTGCCAGACTCTATCGAAAGCTTTCGATATGTCTAGCGCCACAGCGAAAGATTCACCGAAACCCCGAAGAGCGGAGGACCAAGAGTCAGAAAGTAGGAAAAGAAGATCACCAGTAGAGCGTCCTTTACGAAAGCCATACTGGCGATCAGAGATAAGATTGGAAGAATTGAGATGTTTCCAAATCTTCCTGTTAAGGATAGATTCGAAAACTTTAGAAAGAACGGAGGTTAAAGAAATTGGACGATAGTTAGAGGGTTGAGAAGGGTCCCCCTTCTTCGGTACAGGTTGAACGAGCGCACGTTTCCAACAAGAAGGGAAGATCGAAGTAGAAAGGCAAAGACGAAATAGTTTACCAAGGCAGGGTGCAAACTCAGAAGCACAAGTTTTGTGAACCGCAGGAGGAATACTATCAGGACCATACGCCTTCTTAGTGTTAAGCTCGGAGAGAGCAGAAATGACATCTTTAGAAGAAATTACAATGTTAGGCATAAATGAGTTGGAGGGGGTTGTAGGAGGAGGAATAGCATCCAAGGTAGAGTTAGAGGCAAAGGTTTGGGCGAAGAGTTCAGCTTATATATATATATATATATATATATATATATATATATATATATATATATATATATATATATATATATATATATATATATATATATATATATATATATATATATATATATATAATATATTATAAGAGTCTGACTGCGGTCGGATTCGGACGGGTTGGAAACAGCTGGGAGGAAAGAAGGGAGAAGAACGGGAGAAGCGATTGGAAAGTGATTTAGAAGGGATATGAAGTCTTTGAAGAAATGTTGAAGATTCATCGTCGTTATTATTTAGAAGTTGATGAAAAGTTTAGGAATCGAAGAAATTATTTTAAATTTTTTATTGAATCATTAACTGAATCATTAATATAATTTGAATCAAATTAATATTTTATCAAAATTTAAGAGGTGCAACAAAATTTTAGAACCAGGTCTTTTGAGTAATTTTAAATATAAATCAACAGTGTAGCATCAAAATTTTTAATTATGTTCTTTTAGATAACGTTTGCGAACAAGTATATTTAAATTTGAAATTATTGGGACTACTTCTAGGCAACATCTGTTCGATAAAGGATTGGAATTTCGACGCAGTCAGGACAATTGGAGAATTATTCTTTGCATGGTTCTAAAGGCTGGGAACCTTTTTTACAAGTATTTTCGTCCCACGTACAGTTGCAGGAACATGAAGTTTCTGCAGCCGACACCACCCTGCATCTTGCGGGATATGGTGTAGTGTATAGTAATAATAATAATAATAATAATAATATATATATATATATATATATATATATATATATATATATATATATATATATATATATATATATATATATATATATATATATATATATATATATATATATATATATATATATATATATATATATATATATAAGAAATAATAGGAGAAATTTTTTTTTAGAATTGAATTTATAGAAAAATCTATGCTCTAAATTTCTGATGCCTTGTATGTAACTGCTGTTATATATATATATATATATATATATATATATATATATATATATATATATATATATATATATATATATATATATATATATATATATATATATATATATATATATATATATATATATATATATATATATATATATATATATATATATATATATATATATATATATATATATATATATATATATATATTATATATATATATATATATATATATATATATATATATATATATATATATATATATATATATATATATATATATATATATATATATATATATATATATATATATATATATATATATATATATATATATATATATATATATATATATATATATATATAGTATATATATATATATATATATATATATATATATATATATATATATATATATATATATATATATATATATATATATATATATATATATATATATATATATATATATATATATATATATATATATATATATATATATATATATATATATATATATATATATATATATATATATATATATATATATATATATATATATATATATATATATATATATATATATATATATATATATATATATATATATATATATATATATATATATATATATATATATATATATATATATATATATATATATATATATATATATATATATATATATATATATATATATATATATATATATATATATATATATATATATATATATATATATATATATATATATATATATATATATATATATATATATATATATATATATATATATATATATATATATATATATATATATATATATATATATATATATATATATATATATATAGTATATATATATATATATATATATATATATATATATATATATATATATATATATATATATATATATATATATATATATATATATATATATATATATATATATATATATATATATATATATATATATATGTATATATATATATATATATATATATATATATATATATATATATATATATATATATATATATATATATATATATATATATATATATATATATATATATATATATATATATATATATATATATATATATATATATATATATATATATATATATATATATATATATATATATATATATATATATATATATATATATATATATATATATATATATATATATATATATATATATATATATATATATATATATATATATATATATATATATATATATATATATATAATATTAAAAGAAATAATAGGAGAAAATTTTTTTCTAGAATTGAATTTATAGGAAAATCTATGCGCTACATTTCTGATATCTTGTATGTAACTGTTGTTGTTGTTAAAAGAACTGAAAGAGCTAAAGGAAGAAGCTATTACTAGCTCTCCTTAAAATAAAGAGGAGAAGGTAGATGTACTGAAGAGAACTGGAAGATCTGAAAGAAGCAGAAGTTTGGGAAAAACGAAATTTTCTATTCTTACCTCACATCCCATTTGGGACATTTCCAAGTCGAAAGAAAAGTCATAGTTGATTCCAAAAGAAAGAACCACGCAATTGTTTGAAACTATTTTATATGGTTCATCAAAACATACGAATTTGGCTCCATCACCAGTTCCTCCTATTTTTCTCTGAAATATATATATATATATATATATTATATATATATATATATATATATATATATATATATATATATATATATATATATATATATATATATATATATATATATATATATATATATATATATATATATATATATATATATAAGGGGAGGGAAGTAGCGCCCCCGAGGTGATGAGATTACCCCCATTGGGTATATAGGATGTTAAGGGTACTTCCCATCTCATCCCGATGCCCAATGATTGGCTCCATTTCACGATTACCTTCTTCTACACGGGGCAGGCTCTCCTTCACACACATAAAACATTAATACAGACATCCTTTTTTCCACTTTGTTGAACATCACCTCTCTTCTTCTAGATCTCACCTCTTATTCTTGACCGAAACTCAGATGTTTGAGCGTTCTGATAGCAAACCCTATTCTGTTTCCTCCTACCGTCTCTATCCTCAATTTTCAGCCAAAGACGGTTGTTGTGCATACGTGCGAAACGATGTTGTTTGTTCTCGCGCATCTATTTTGGAGTCTTATGAATTTTCCACCTTATGACTTAGGCTCTCTTGCCATTCTACGACTAAATTCATTTGTTCTGTTTATTTATCTCCTACTTCTACTGACTATCCTAAATTCTTCGACTATTTAAACTCCAAAATAGAGCACTTTCTCTCTTCTTCTCCTTTCTCTGAAATCATCATATTAGGTGATTTCAATGTTCTCCACCGCCAATGGCTTTCCTCTAGTTCTCATGATACAGCTGGTGAACGTGCCTTCCATTTCGCTATCCAAAACGACCTTGAGCAGTTGGAGCGGCTCCCTTCTCGTATCCCTGATCGTCTTGGAGATGAATCCAACATTCTAGACATTTTTCTAACTTCTAATCATTCTCCTTTTACTTTTAAACTCTTTCCTCCTCTGTATTCCTCCGATCATCTTCTTATCTCTGTATCCTCTTCTAGCTCTTCAAGTCTTCCGCAGGAAAGACCCTTTCTATTGAAAGGAAACGTTTGTGGCATTTCGGTGCCGCAAGCTGGCTAGATTTGAGGTCGTACTTCTTTGATTTCCCAAGAAATGATTATTGCTTCCGTGAGAAGGGTCTCACGGAGTGTGCAGAACGCATTACCGAGATGATTTTCTGGAGGCATACATTCCCTTTTCTTTCCCTTCTACTAAACATAACAAACCTTGGTTTAATCTAGTTTAACCCTTCGTAACACTAAAAACTCTTTTCTGCTAAGAAAATGCAATAATCTCTCTGGTTCCTCTTCTCGTTCTTTCTGACATTTTGCAAAAAATGTCAACTCAATCTTTGCTTCTTCCTTTTTCCATCCTTCAATATCTTCCGACGGCACTACTGCTGTTTTACCTTCTACTAAAGCTGAACTCTTCGCTCAAACATTTGCCTCTAATTCAACCTTAGACTGTTCCGGAGCTAAACCTCTTCCTTCAATCCCCTCCGACTCATTTATACCTAAAATTAGAATTTCTTCTAAAGATGTCACTTCTGCTCTCTCTGAGCTTAATACTAAAAAAGCATAAGGTTCCGATGGTTCTCAAAACTTGTGCTTCGGAGTTTGCACCCTGTCTTGGTAAACTATTTCGTCTTTGTTTCTCTACTTCGACTTTCCCTTCTTGCTGGAAAAGTGCGCTCATTCAGCCTGTGCCAAAGAAAGGGGATCCCTCTCAACTCTCCAACTACCGTCCCATTTCTTTGACCTCCGTTCTCTCTAAAGTTTTCGAATCCATCCTTAACAGGAAGATTAGGAAACATCTCAATTCTTCTAATCTTATCTCTGATCGCTAGTATGGCTTTCGTAAGGAACGCTCTATTGGTGCTCTTCTTTCCCTTCTCTCTGACTCTTGGTCCTCCGCTCTTCGGTATTTCGGTGGATCCATTGCTGTCGTGCTGGACGTATCTGAAGCCTTCAATAGAGTCTGGCACAAAGATTTGATTTCTAAACTTCCCTCTTTCGGTATCTATCCTCTCTCTGTGATCTTCTCTCTAATTTCCCTTCCGGTATTTCTATAGCAGTTGCTGTATACGGCCACCCTTCTTCCTTTAAATCTATTAATAGTGGTGTTTCTCAGGGTTCTGTCCAGGGTTTCTCAAGGAAACGTAGTATCCCCAACACTTTTTTTGCTTTTCATTAATGACCTTCTTTCTATTGCCTCATCTCCTATCCACTCCTGTGCTGATGTCTCCACCTTTCATTACTCTTTCCACTTTCAAAAACGCCTCACCCAACAGCAGTTGATAGACTCGAGAAGGGTAACCTTGGAGAAACTAATCTATGATCTTTCACGTATTTCAAATTTCAAATCTCTCCACTCGACACAATCTTCCACACAGCTATGATGTCTTCTTCGAAAACACACGACTCAAACCTTCATCTATTCTTAATATTCTTGACGTATCCTTTTCTCATGATCTTCCTTGGAAAGATTATATTACTTCATTTTCTAATCAAGCTTCTAAAAGGTTGGGTATTCTGAGCGCCTTCAGAATTATTTCATGTCACCCCAGTTGCTTACTCTCTATAGGGTTGTTGTCCGCCCCTGTATGGAGTATGCTTCGCACATCTGGGGTGGTTCCACTCATACAGCTCTCCTTGAGAAGGTGAAGTATAGGGCTTTTCGTCTCATCAACTCTTCTGCTCTTACTAACTTTCTCCAATCTCTTTCTGACCGTCAAATTGTTACGTCACTCTCTCTATACTATCGCTATTACAACGAACGGACATTGCTCTTCTGAACTCTCTCGTCGCGTACCTCCCCCATTGAGAAGAACTGGTGCGAAACGCCTTTCTACACAGTTTCATCCCTTCTTTGTCAAACTCTCAGTCTCCATACTTAACCGCTATATTCAATCTTACATGTACTCTACTGGTAAAGTGTGGAACGCACTCCCCTTTTCTGTTTTGCCAACTTCCTTTGACATACATACTTTCAAACGCCGTGTATCTGGACATGCCGGCCACCATTGACCAGGATGGATTTTTCCCAACTCCGGTGGAATTTGGTAGGCCTCCGGCCTTTTCCCACTGGAGGAGATTATATATATATATTATATATATATATATATATATATATATATATATATATATATATATATATATATATATATATATATATATATATATATATATATATATATATATATATATATATATATATATATATATATACTGTATATTAGTGATGTATGTGACATCCCATCCGCATAACATCTGCACTAAAATTGATACCCGAATCCGTATCTGCATCCGCATCCGCATCAGTATCCACTTCCGCATCTTCAGGGCATGATTTTGCAATATCTGCATCCGCATCCGCATCCACATCCGCAATTATTAAATGCGGATGTATAAAATTTTGAAAGTTATTATTTTATTCCCTAATATTGGATTAATTTTTTGAATAACTTGAACAAGAAACCAATTATCTTTCATATATATATATATATATATATATATATATATATATATATATATATATATATATATATATATATATATATATATATATATATATATATATATATATATATATATATATATATATATATATATATATATATATAAGATCAAAATTAAAGCACGATCTACAATTTATCAGTTGGGAGGTCCCAACGACATCGTAGAGTAATGGGAGTGCCTATGTGTGTAGGTGTGTGTCTGTACGTACCTAAATAATGCAGTTTAGCATCAATAGGTGTGATATCGACGAAATACGGTAAAAAGGCAAACCAGCCAAATTCGGTGAGTGACGTCACTGTTATGCCAGTTATCGAGAGTATTCAACTTTTAACGTTTGTGCAAGTAATATGGAGGGGTTGCGACGGAGTTTAACACGCGATGACTGTGTGGCAATCAAAACACTGGCAGCTGAAGAATAGGCCAGCGCCAACTGGGCCGAGGTTTCGGGGTCTCTTATACGAGAATCGAAAGGGTTCTACAGAGGTATGAGTTAACACATGCTCACTCCAGGCTGCATGACCAAGGTAGGCCACTTGTAACAACGGTCGTAGAGGACATATATACGGTTAATGCTCGCGATCAATATGAAACACCATGTGACCATCGTGTCGAGCTCCAGGCTGTACATCCGACCCTTGTTAGCACGAATACTATTCGATGTTGCCTCGCGGAACATGGATACCACCCACGGAGGCAGGTAAGAGGGCCCCCGCTCACCAGAGAGCACCGAAGAGCAAGGATGGCTTTCGCACAGCAACACCTGCATTGGTGCCCCTAGGATTGGGTGAGTATCCTATTTACGGAAGAGTGTCGATTCAATCTGCAAAGGTCCGATGGACGTTCCAGCTTCATGCGGCATGCACAATGTAAGAGATCCTCCCCTTCGGTGGTGGGTACATTATGGTTTGGGATGGTATATCTTTCCACGCCCGCACGAAGGTACACGTCTTCGATGCTGGGCACATAACCGGGTAACGTTACATAACGGGCATACTCGACCAGTACATCGTACCATTCGGCCCTTACATTGGTGAAGCCTTCGTTCTCATGCAGGATAACGCCAGAACGCACGTAGCCAGATGTGCTAGTGATTACCTCAACACAATAGGGATTCCAACATTGGAATGGCCAGCATGCAGTCCCAACCTAAACCCCATCGAGCATCTACGGGACACGTTGAAAAGACGGCTGCAACGGATACAGCATCAACCACACAGGCTTAACGACCTACAACAAAAGGTTGTACGCCTTTGAGAGAAACTGGCACAGGAAGCCATCAAGGACCTCATCTCCAGCATGCATCAACGATGTATAGTTTTCATTCGTGCAAGGGAAAGACCCACAAGGTACTGATGGCCAGAGACATGTGGTATGTACAGTCGTCAACAGAAGTTCGTTCCAATTAGGCTGGAAATAAATATTTATATAAAATGGAGATCATTTCATAAAAGCTCT
>SEYY01005531.1:20000-34173 GCA_009176605.1 Armadillidium nasatum
GTGTGGTCTTCATATGGCAGACGAGTACACATTGTGAGCGATATTAAATTTCTTTTCGAAAAGTTCCTTAAGAATGTGAAAAACTAGGTTGATTATTGGAAATGAATTTGAACGTACCAGTTGAAAACCACCCTAACTTAAAGAATTCAAATACACATCAGGATCATGTGAGTAATAGTGAAGTAAAGACTCTTATAAAATCCGTGAGAGAGGGGGGAAAGGCCATAAAGAATTCTGACAGGACAGCGTGAAAATCTAAGAAAAAGTTTCCACCCAATTTTTGATGAAAATGAAGAGGAGGAGAATGCTTTTCATGAAAGTAAAAATGAGGAAAAGGGGTTTTCATGAAAGCGAAGAAAAGAGGATGCTTCAGAAGAAAATGAAGAGGAAGAATATCAGAAAACAGGATAAACAAAAGGAAGAGAAATTTTTATCTTTGAAGAAAACGATTTTTCAATCTGATTGAAAAATTTTAAATACCAATAAATGATGCGCTAACAGACAAACTCGCATCCGAATGTAAAAGTGTTGTAATAAAACTTGATCAATAGTAGACAGACCACCTAATGAAAATGTTATTAATTGTAAATTTTTATTACAAAATAGGCAAAAAGCTGATGGAACTCTTCATCGTAGAAAAGCACGACTGGTCACATGTTTTATTACCAAGACCCTGAATTAACTGTATTGTAATATTTTCACTCATTCTCTTAAAATTATAATCGCCATTACAACTGAACAGAATATTGACTTATACCAACTAGACGTTGAAACTGCCTATCTATTTGGAGAATTGGAAGAAACCATATAAAAAAATTTCAGGATCAACTACTAGAGTCCTTTATGGAAATGAAGAATTCGGATCAGAAGATCAGAAGTAATAAAAATGATGAAACGGATTAAGTTAAAAAAAAGGGTATAAACTTCAGATATCATCGTATGGACTGAAACAGTGGTAGCCTGTGATGTAAAAACTTGCATCAATTCCTAACTTCATTTTCATTTCACAGATGCTGCTCCATTTGTATATATTCAAGGCACAACAAACGAAGGTAAAATCATTACAGGAGTTTACGTTTATGATCTTGTCATTGTATCTAAGAAAAAAAAAACTACTACAGGATACAAAGGATGAACTTCATAAACAATCTCGTACGAAAACTTTAGTATATATTCACAGATTTTTGGGCATTGAATCCATCTGAAATAAATTTATTCTCTTCGGAGAAACTACATACAAAAGTAATTAGAACATTATGGAATGACAAACTGCAAATCTGTTGTGTCATCAACCTAGCTTGGTTGCAAAAAATCCGATATAATAAATGAAGAGGAACTGAAATTTCAATTCCCACTTCTTTTTGGTTCACTTAATTACCTTTCGGTTACCACGCGTCCAGATATAGCATGTTCTATGCATTCTTTAAGCCAGTTTAACAGCTGCTAGAACTTGCAGCACTGGAAAGTTGCAAAGCTCACATATTTGAAGTGAAGTGTGGAGTATGACTTCATTTATAAGAAAAGTGGAAAACCGTCCAAGGTATATTGATGCAGATTGGGGAAACTTCGTAACTGATAAATGATCAAATGCTGAATATGACTTCATATAATAAACCGGAAAACTTATTAATAGAGAACAGTTCCACATTCAAGTGTGCAAGGTAAATATAAGTCGTTGTAGAAAGCAGTAAAAGAACAATATATCTTCGTAGCTTTATCAGAAATAACAGACATACCGAAAAATAATATGCCTACTGAAAAATGGAAAGATAGCCAAGGTACTATACGTTTTGCATATAACCTTGTGTACCATTCTTGGACCAAAAACAATGATACAAGGAGCTATATCATTCACCAAGGTGTAGACGAGGACATAGTAGAGATTAAGTCTTTATCTACCGATGAATTGATAGCGGGGACACTAACAAATCTTTTATCCAGTTACTGACATCGCTTGTGCAGTGAAGGCCTGGGACTCTACGACATAATGAGAAAATGATGATACGATGAGAAGAGGCTTTAGAAATGACGTCATCATAAATACATTTTATGCCACTTGCTATATTCATCAAAATTTGTATCGGATAAGTTGGCTGCAATTAAGGAAACTTTAGTTGTAGTTAACATCTGTAAACTTGTTCTATTTCTCTTTTATAAATGTATAAATATATCCTTTTTGATGTATTCTTATAACTGTGTAATTGTTGTTCAATGTATTACATAATAAAAGATTTATAATTGCTCGACAGTTACGAACTCTTAACTATATTATTATTATTATTATTATTATTTTTATTATTATTATTATTTATTATTATAATATATTATTATTATTTTTATTATTATTATTATTATTATTATTATTATTATTATTATTATTATTATTATTATTATATTATTATTATTATTATTATTATTATTATTACAAACCTGCTTTCACTTGTTGCCTATATTTATTTGATATATTCGGGAGTCATTTGAACGTTTGTTCTAATTATATATATATATATATATATATATATATATATATATATATATATATATATATATATATATATATATATATATATATATATATATATATATATATATATATATATTATATAACTATTTACTAACACATTTATAGGCATAATGAGTTGAAGGGAACTGAAGATAGATGGAATAGCTCCAGAATCGTCAGTAATAGGCACTTTCGGTGCCAGATTTAGCTACTTTCAAAAAATCTGGCAACCTAAGCCAAAACGGGATTTTGATTTGCAATGCAAATCACTCCGCTCAAATTGACCTCACGCTCTTTCCTGACACCATTTTGGGGGTTCAACCCATTGAAATTGGCCTCAAGTCTGGGGAAGGGGCCCCCGCGAGGCCCCGTGAACCCCCCAAAAATGGTATGAGGAAGTTGCCTGAGTTTGCAAAATCGCTGCGTTCACCTCACTTTCTTTCCTGACCATTTTCTTTGTGGTTCAGTCCGTCTGAAATTGGCTCGAAATTGGGGGTCCGGGGGTCCGGGGGTCCGAGGGCCTGCACGGGTCCGTGAACCGACAAAGAAAATGTCAGGAAGGTCCCTGAGAATGCAGGATTGCAAATGCAGAAAAAACCGTTAGGACAGGTTGCCAGATTTTTTGAAAAGTAAATCTGGCACTGTCAAAGTGCGGGCTATACTACTATCGTCTAAGGTGCAATTACATAAAAAAAAAGGTTGAGCGAAGAGTTCAGGTGCATGATGGAGGATGACAATGCTTGGATGACGTGGCTGATGAATTTCGGAGGTAGTTTTAAGATTCACCATTTTTAAATTCTTATGAAAAGGTTATGTTCGGGAAAGAGATCACAAAGCCAGTATGGATTTCATAAGAAACCCTCAAATGGTGAACTTATTTCCCTTCTCTCTGACTCTTGGTCTTCCGCTATTCGCCATTTCTGGGAATCTTTTGCTGTCGCGCTGGACATATCGAAACTTTCGATAGATTCAGACACAAAGGTTTGATTTCAGTTCACTCTTTAGGAAACTATCATTCTCTCTTATTTCCTTTTTGGTCGCTCAATAGAAGTAGTTGTAGACGGCCACCGTTCATCCTTTAAATCTATTAATATGGATGTTCTTCAAAGATCTGTACAATCTCCAACACTTTTTCTTCTTTACATTTATGATCTTCTCTCTATTACTCCATTTAATATCCACTCCTCTGCCAATGACTCCACCTTTCATAACACTTTTCAATTTAAAAGGTGACCCACCAAACAGCATTTAATAGATGCAAGGAGCAGCTGATCTCTGATTTATCTCGTATCCGAAATTGGAGCAGAAAAAACATACTTAACAGCTATACTTAACCCCATACTTAATCGCTATACTCAGTCTTACATATTCTCTACCGGTAAAGTTTGGAACAAATTCTTCATCTATTTTCCTAACTTCCTAAGACTTTAAACGCTGTGTATCGGGATATGTCAGTCTGTTATTTCAAAATAATTCTGATTGTCTCCCTAACACTGATGTAAATTTTGGCAGCCCTCATATATATATATATATATATATATATATATATATATATATATATATATATATATATATATATATATATATATATATATATATATATATATATATATATATATATATATATATATATATATATATATATATATATATATATATATATATATATATATATATATATATATATATATATATATATATATATATATATATATATATATATATATATATATATATATATATATATATATATATATATATATATATATATATATATATATATATATACGAAATAAATGGGTAAAAACAACAAACACCATTAATAAATTTACACTATAAATACCCAAACTACAACCTAAGAGCCAAAAATTACTTTAAAGCAATAAAATTATAAAAAGATAAAAAAGAGTAACAATTAACTAAAAAATGTTTTTTTAACATACTTATTAAGTTTTAGGTAATTGTTGCTATTATATATATATATATATATATATATATATATATATATATATATATATATATATATATATATATATATATATATATATATATATATATATATATATATATATATATATATATATATATATATATTATCACCTCTGGTGGGCAAAGGCCAGAGGCCTACTAAAATTCCGAGTTATTGGGAAAGACGAGAACCTGGTCAAATTATTGGCCAACGTGACTTGATACACGACGTTTGAAGGTGTGTAAGTCATAGGAAGTTGGGAAAATAGAAGAAGGGAGTGTGTTCTAGACTTTACCAGTAGAGTACATGTAGGACAGAGCATAGCAGTTAAGTCTGGGGTCAGAGAGTTGGATAGAGAAAGGATGAGACTGTGTAGAAAATCGAGTCGCACGAGCTCTTCTCAGAGGAGGAGGAATGCGACGAGAGAGTTCAGAAGAACAATGTCCAGTGTAATAGCTATACTATAGAGAGTGGCGCAACAATTCGATGGGCAGAGACTGGAGAGAATTAGTGAGAGCAGGAGAGTTGATAAGACGAAAAGCCCTAGACTCTTCCTTCTCAAGGATAGCTGTATGAGTAGAACCACCCCAGATGAGTAACCTCTACTCCATACAGGGCGAACAACACCCCTATATAGAGAAAGCAACTGAGGTGGATAGAAGAAATACTGAAGGCGCCTCAGAACACCTAACCTAACTTTTGAAGCTTGTTTAGAAATAGAAGTAATGTGATCTTTCCTAGAAAGATCACGAAGAAAAGAAACACCAAGAATATTAAGAGCAGATGAAGGTCTGAGTTGAGTGTTTTCGAAGAAGATATCATGGTTGTGTGGAAGATTGAGTCGAATAGAGAAATGGAGGAATTGAGTTTTGGTGGCATTGAAAACAAACATGTTCTCTCTGCCCCAATTTGAAATGCGAGATAGATCAGAGGTCAGCTGCTCCAATGCAACCTTCCTTGGTTCTAGTATCTGCTGTTGTGAGAGGCGCCTTTCAAATTGAAAAGAGTAATGAAGGGTGCAGTCATCGGCATAGGAATGGATAGGAGATGAAGTAACAGAGTGTTAAGCGCAGAGAGAGCAGAAGTGACGTCTTTTGAAGAAATTATAATTTTAGGCATAAATGAGTTTGAGGGGGTTGAAGGAGTAGGAACAGCTCCTGAATCGTCTAAGGTTGAATTTAGAAGCAAAAGTTTGAGCGAAGTGTTCAGCTTTAAAGGAAGAAAAAACGGCAGTTGTACCGTCAGAAAATACAAGCGGAGGGAAAGAGGAAGAAGCAAAGAAAGAGTTGACATTTTTTGAAAAATGCCAGAAAGGGCGTGAGTAAGTAGAACCAGAAAGATTGTTGCATTTTAAACGGAGAAAGGAGTTTTTTGTATTACGGAGAATAGATTTTGCCCGATTCCTGGATGAAATATAAGTTGCAAGAGTTGCTGGAGTTTGAAGACGACGGTAGTCCCTGAAGGCAGCATCCCTGCAGCGAAAACACGAGAACAAACAGACGTACACCAAGTTTTGTTAGGTTTAGAAGAAGGGAAAGAATATGGAATGTACGCCTCCATGCCAGAAAGAATCACACTCCGAGGGACCCCTCCCACGGAAACAGTCATCATTTCATGGAAAATCAGAGAAGTACAACCGTAAGTCAGACCAGTTAGCGGTACCGAAATGCCAGAAACGTCTCCTCGCCGAAGGCGGGGGCCGTTCTTGCGGAAGACTTGAAGAAACAGGACAAGATACGGAGATAAGAATATGAACAGATGAACCAAGAGGAGGAAAGAGTTTACCAGTGTAAGGAGAAGGATAAGAAGTTAGAAAAAGATCAAGTACGTTGGGTTCATCAACTAGGCGATCAGGGATAAGGGTAGGGAGATGCACCAACTGCTCAAGGTTGTTCTGGATTGAAAATTGGAAGGCGAGTTCACCAACTGGATCATGAGAACTAGATGAAAGACATTGGCGGTGGTGAACATTGAAATCACCTAACATGATGATTTGGAAGAAAGGAAAAGAGGAAAGAATGTGTTTATTTTGGAGTTAAGATAGTCGAAGAATTTTGGATAGTCTGTAGAGATAGGAAATAAGTAAACTGAACAGATAAATTTAATTTCAGAGTTGCAAGAAAGTTTAAGCCATAAAGTAGAGAATTCAGAAGACTCCAATTTAGAGACATGAGAACAGATAACATCGTTGCGCACATATGCGCAACATCCGCCTTTGGCTGAAAATTGAGGATAGAGACAGTAAGAGGAAACAGAGTAGGGCTTACTGTCAGAGCACTCAAACACCTGAGTTTCAGTTAAGAATAAGAGATGAGGCCTAGAAGAAGAGAGGTGGTGTTCAACAAAGTGGAAATTAGTAAAGAGACCGCGAATGTTGCAGAAGTTAATGAAAAAGGAGGATCGTGCACCAGTGCAAGTCAGCATAGAGGTCTTGGTGGCACAAACCCCATCACCGGAGGCCACCGGAGGAGAAGTGGGAGCATAGACACTCCAATGTGATATGAGGGACACTACAGACCCTCTGAGAAGGTAAAATGCGGAAAGCAACGAACCAAAGGACAACGGAATGAAACGGAATGATCTAGCCCATCCTATCATCTAGTGGTCAAGTCCAATGGGGGTTACTTTCATCGCCTCGTACGGCGCTGCGTCCTCCCCCTAATGTTTAAAGATGGAAAAGCGTTAATTTATTTGGGAATTAATGAATATTCGATTAACGTCGTTAACATTTTCGTTAACGGATTAACGATTAACGACACTAACTTATTAATTAACGGTGCCCAACTATATATATATATATATATATACATATATATATATATATATATATAATATATATATATATATATATATATATATATATATATATATATATATATATATATATATATATATATATATATATATATATATATATATATATACTCTCTTCAGTTTGAATGGCACCCCTCTCAATAGCAGTTAATAGAGGCAAGGAGGGTAGCCTTGGAGCAACTAACCTCTGATCTATTGTGCATTTCAAATTTTGGCAGAGAAAACATGATCGTTTCCAATACCACAAAAACTAAATTCCTCCATCTCTCCACTCGACACTACCTTCCACACAACTATGATATCTTCTTCGAAAACACAGAGCTCAAATCTTTATCTCTCTTTAATATTCTTGGTGTTTCTGTTTCTCGTGATCTTTCTTGGAAAGATCACATTACTTCTCTTTCTAAAAAATTTTCTAAGAGGTTTGGTGTTGTGAAGTGCCTTCAGCGTTTCTTCACACCACCCTAGCTGCTTGCTCTTTATAGGTGTCTTGTTCGTCTCTGTATTGAATACACCTCGCACATCTGTGATGGTTAACCTAACATACAGAATTCTCAATTAATCAAAACAGTACAGAATACAAACAATAGAAAAATTATTGAATCATTCATTATTAAAAATACACAAAACATGAACTTAATAAAAGGCGAATTCCCTCTTGAAAATATCACAAATACATTGTTAAATAAATCAAATAGACTACGCACAACCTTGAAGAACTTACCAACGTTGCCAAAAAAAATATCTAAAAGTAGTCATACAAAATTAACATTATACCAAATTGTCCTGAAGAAGTGTCTCGAGTGATGAGCACGAAAGCTCGACAGTTGTCTTAACTAATTTTTTAAAATGTTTTAACTCATATAGTGAATAAGTGCCTAATTACTAATTCAATCTTCAAACAGGGGTATAAAAAGAATAAATATATACATTTACGGTTCTAAATAGTAAATTACAATATATATATATATATATATATATATATATATATATATATATATATATATATATATATATATATATATATATATATATATATATATATATATATATATATATATATATATATATATATATATATATATATATATATATATATATTATATACTTATATGTAGAAGTATAAACAAAGAAGAAGAGAAGTAGTAAAAAAGAAAATATTAACTTGACGTCGACAAATTTTCTTTGTAATTTTATTTTCATTTTATTTTGACTTGAAAATTTTCTTTTGTTTTTAAAATTTTTAGAAAAAAAAAAATTAATAATATATATATATATATATATATATATATATATATATTATATATATATATATATATATATATATATATATATATATATATATATATATATATATATATATATATATATATATATATATATATCTATCTCTCTCTCTCTCTCTCTCTCTCTCTCTCTCTCTCTCTCTCTCTCTCTCTCTCTCTCTCTCTCTCTCTCTCTCTCTCTCTCTCTCTCTCTCTCTCTCTCTCTCTCTCTCTCTCTCTCTCTCTCTCTCTCTCTCTCTCTCTCTCTCTCTCTCTCTCTCCATATCTCTCTATATATATATTATATATATATATATATATATATATATATATATATATATATATATATATATATATATATATATATATATATATATATATATATATATATATAATATATAATTTAAAATTTTTCTTTATAATTTTATTTTCATTTTATTTTGACTGGAAAAATTTTATTCAAGTTTTAAAATTAGAAAAAAAAAAAAAAAAAAAAAATATCTCTCTCTCTCTCTCTCTCTTCTCTCTATATATATATATATATATATATATATATATATATATATATATATATATATATATATATATATATATATATATATATATATATATATATATATATATATAATATATATTATATATATACAGTGTTGTGTGGATATGTATATTTTTTCATTTTGAAAAATCTTTAAAAAGTGCAAATAATTATAGTGCTCAATTTATAATTTTATTATTTATATAAATTATATATATATATATATATATATATATATATATATATATATATATATATATATATATATATATATATATATATATATATATATATATATATATATATACATACATACATATATATATTTTATATATATATAGTGTTTACATTACTTTCTTACTAGGAAATTATTAATTGTTGATAAACAGTTAGAAAGAGATTTAAAATTTACTTTAGTAACTTGTTGAATAATGGGAGGAGAGATTTGTAATGGGGGAGAAGTTGAAACTAATGAGGAGGTAGTTAGCGAGTAAGAGGAAGGAAATATTAGTAAAGAGGAGGTGGAAGTAGCGGTGAGAAAGGTAAAGAAAGGAAAATCGGCAGGAATGAATGCTATATATGGAGAGAGGATAAAGGAGGGACCTAAAGAGTTGATTGACTAGTTAGTGAGAATGTTTAATGTGTGTTGGAGAGAAGGTAGAGTGCCTCATAAGTGGCAACACTCTTGCATTGACGTATATTGAAAGGAAATGGTGATAAGATGGTTTTAAAAATTATATTGGGATTTATGTAAAGATGTTAGTGACGAGAATGAAAGAATTGACAAGTGAGGGAATAAGTGAGGAACAAGTGGGTTTTAGGGAGGGATTGATTGTTTTCCGAGAAATTGCGTGAAAAAATGGGGTATGCATGTTTTCTGGATTTGGAAAAAAGCACACGATAGAGTATGCAGGAGGATTTTGTTCGAAATACTAATGGAAAGGGGATTGAAAGGGAAATTACTGAAGACCTTTTGTGTAGTGTCGCCATGGAAAATCTCTCGATGGATGGCATAGTTAAGGAAATGGAGAGAAAAGGAAGGGTATTAAGTTCAGAAATGTGGAGAGTGAATGGGATGTGAACGTTTTACTTTTTGCAGATGATTCGATGTGTCAGAATCTGGAGAAAAGTTGGGAATACTGGTGAGAGAAACTTTGAAAGGAAATGTGCGAACATGATATTGAAAGTTAATCCAGCTAAAAGGATTGGAGGTGGAGACGAAGAGATGTGGGAGGGGGTGTAGAAGTGGGCGAAGTAAAGTTGAGGAGGTGGATGAATTCAGAAATCTAGGAATGTTAGTGGAATGTTAGGGTGGACGGAAAAAGAAATAAAGAATAGAGTGATAGAAGGAATGAAAATGTTTGGGGCCTAAAAGAAGTATGGAACAAAGGAAAAATTTCGAAAGAAATAAAGATAATAATGTTTGAATGTATGTGTTTGCCTTCTGAAATGTATGGGTGTGAATCATGGATAATAAATGCTCGGGCGAGGAAAACTTTGAATGTGTTTGAGATGAAAGGTTTGAGAACGATATGTAAATTGAGATGGATTGATATGACTAGAAATGAATGGATAAGGGAGGCGTGTAAATGGAAGAGGAGTGTACCGAAACAACATAGATGTATTTAGGGGGAGAACAGGTGGGGGTTTCACAGGGGGACGTAGAAGAGAAACAACGAGTCCAAGGTGCATGTGTGCGTGTGTGCAAAATCTTGATATGGTACGCACGCGCCAGAGTGGAGGCGCATGGACCTATGTGAGGGGATATATATATATATATATATATATATATATATATATATATATATATATATATATATATATATATATATATATATATATATATATATATATATATATATATATATATATATATATATATATATATATATATATATATATATATATAAATTTTAAACTAAAGTATAAATAACGTATCAAAATAAAATATAAATTAACTGAAACTACAAACTATCTAATAACTTTATTCTAAAGTTTCGTTTTAAAGTAAATTTTCCCTCATTTTTGAAAAAAAATAACAAAAACATTAAACTAAATTTGTAGTCAAATATATAAGGTTTCATGAACTGGGTATTTATCACCTGTGTTTTTTATGAAAGCTCTATTTTGCATAAAAAGAAAATAATAACATCGGGAGAGGCGTAATTGAGCTGTGATTGACTGAACATGAAATGATCTCCATTTTGTATATATATATGTGTATTTCCACCTTTACATGGACGAACTCTTGTGGACGACCTTACCTTTGTGCTGAGGATTTGTTTAGCGTGCGATGTAATACTTTTAATTATTAAACATATTAATTATGGAAATTATATCTTTAAAAAATATATAAATAGCTTAAATTAAAATTAAAAAGTTTAATAAACCAAAAATAAAAACGTAGTAACAAAGAAGAACACCTAAAGCAAGCACTAGCACTATAACAGTTTTGTTTAAAGTTTTATCATTAAATACTATAAAAAAAATTGGCTTTATTTAATTTCAAAAAAATGGAATATTCCGTTCTTCTTTTTAATGGAATTATTAAATAGTATATTAAAAAAAAAAAAAAAAATTCTAACTGAACGTCGTATGAGAGTGTCGGGGAGGAATTTGTTTTTTGTTTTGAAATGTTGTCGGGAGATAAAATATTTTTTCTTATAAACAGAACGAGCAGTTTTTGTAAGCAAATTCTTTTTACTTCAGTTTATATATATATATATATATATATATATATATATATATATATATATATATATATATATATATATATATATATATAATATATATATATATATATATATATATATATATATATATATATATAGGTAATGGTTAAGAATCTTTCTGACCTTCGATATTTGGAAAATATCGATATTCGAAAATATCGATATATCGATATATCGAACCTATTCAAGAGCGTTGCCACGAGGTGAGGGCTACTGCCATATTACACCAGACATACTCACATTAGTTTTCTGGAGAACTTTGTTCGACTTATCATAACCTGAACTACCGAAGTTGCCGAAAATAGAGGCCTAACCCATAAAAGAGCGTGCCCGGGAGACGAGGCCTATGCCATTAAAATATCGATATTTTTAAAAATATCGATATATAATGTCAGAAAGATTCTTAACCTAAGCCACATATATATATATATATATATATATATATATATATATATATATAATATATATATATATATATATATATATATATATTATATATATATATATATATATATATATATATATATATATATATATATATATATATATATATATATATATATATATATATATATATATATATACCATTTACCTTTCATACTTTCGTGAGGAGGTGCCCGCCATAATTCCCTCACAAACATACCCATTCCCACCTTTCATCCCATTTCACCACCGCCCTCCATCTTACTATGTTCTCCGCAAGTCTGCCATCCTTTCCTAAACTCAAATTCCTTCCACCCAAAATTTCTTTCACTCCATCCATCCATCTCCACTTTGGCCTTTCCCTCCCCCTACCACCATCCACCTCGGATCTAAGTACCTTGCCCTCCATTCAGTCCTCATTCATTCTACATATATGTCCAAATCATTTATAGCACACCCTCCTCCACTCTATCCATTACACCCCTCTTCCATCTACACATTTCCCTTATTCTTTCATTTCTAATCTTATCAATCCTTCTGAATTTACATATCATCTTTCTTTATCTTCGGAGTAAGGTGGAAGCCTTTCAGCAATCCATCTGTTATTTTCAGTGATATATATGTCTTAACTGCTAGTGTCAACTAGAGCCCGGACCTCATTCGCATGAGTTCATTGAGGCTATGCCTGAGTAGATTCGAGTAGTGTTAGCAGTTCGTACTGATGTTTCTTTAGGTGTTCTGTGTTCTCTGGCGAACGACCTTTTATCTAATCTTATCAATCCTTCTGAATTTACATATCAAACCTTTCATCTCAAAGACATTCAATGTTTTCCTCGCCCGAGCATTTATCATCCATGTTTTAGACCCATGCATTACAGAAGGCAAACACATATATTCAAACATTCTTATCTTTATTTCTTTCAAATATTTCATTTCCTTCATACTTTTCTTAGGCCCCCCCCCATACGCTTTCATTCCCTCTACTACTCTTTTCCTTATTTTTTTTCCGCCCCACCCTTACCTCCCACTAACATTCCTAGATATTTGAATTCATCCACCTCCTCAAGTTTCCTTCCCCCTACTTCTACACCCCCTATTCTTCCCTCCACATCTCCTCATCCTCCAACTCCAATCCTCATAACTCTACTCTTCACTGGATTGACTTTCAATCTCATGTTCGAACATTGCCTCAAAATTCTCTCACCAATATTCTAAACTTTTCTCCAGATTCTTACACCAACACCGCATCATCGACAAAAAGTAAAACGTTCGCATCCTATTCACCATCCATATTTCTCAACCTAATACCTATCTCTTCTCTCTCCATTTCCCTAACTACACCATCCATCAATAGATTAAATAACCATGGCGACATTACACACCCCTGTCTTATGCTAAACCAATCCGAAAGTTCCCTCTTCATCCTCACTCTTGATCTACAATTCGCATAAAAAGCTTTGATCCCCTTCAGTAATTTCCCTTTCAACCCCCTTTCCATTAGTATTTCAAACAACTTCCTCCTGCATACACTATCTTATAGCTTTTTCCAAATCCTGAAAACGGGCATACCCCATTTTATTTTTTTCCCGCTATTTCTCGGTAATCATTCTCAGTGTGAATACCTGGTCCACACATCACCTACCATCCCTAAATCTCCCTTGTTCCTCACCCATTCCCTCATTTGTCAATTCTTTCATTCTCGTCACTAACACCTTCCTATAAATCTTTCCTATCACGCTCAGCAGACTAATCCCCCTATGATTTTTACAAACCAACTTATCACCTTTTCCTTTGTATGTTGGTACAATGTTTGAGTCTTGCCACTCCTGAGGCACTCTCCATTTTCTCTAACATACATTAAACACTCTCACCAACCAGTCAATCAACACTCTCTCTCTCTCTCTCTCTCTCTCTCTCTCTCTCTCTCTCTCT
>SEYY01005532.1:0-2500 GCA_009176605.1 Armadillidium nasatum
TTTTTTTTTTTTTTTTTTTTTTTTTTATATATATATATATATAATATTATATTTAATTATATATATTATATATATATATATTATATATATATATATATATATATATATATATATTATATATATATATATATAATATATATATATATATATATATATATATATATATATATATTATATATATATATATATATATATATATATATATATATATATATATATTATATACTCTTTTGGGTAAAGTAAGAAACTCTTTTCTTTTTTCTAAGTTCAATCCAACTCTGTGTTAGGAACCTAAAATTATGAACAGCATTAATTAAATTTAAAACACAAATGAAATTAATGATTGAAATAATAATAAATATAGGAAAACCAAAAAAAAAAAAAATAAATAAAACAATTCAATTATAAATGAATTAGATAAGACTCAAAATAATCCTACAATAATAAATGAAAATGATAATAAAATAACAGTAGAAACACAAATTGAAATCATTTAAATCCTTGCATGCAATAATAAAAGAATTGGATAGGACTTTGAGTGACCCAACAAATAAGGTCACACATTCATACATATATACATAACATGAATTCTAATATACAAATATATAAATACCCTTTATCAAAGACTCTTTTGATACTCAGTTGTAAATGGCAAATCAATTATGGTAGGACTAAAAATAATATATTACCCCCCAAAAAATTAAGAAAAAAAAAAAAAAAAAAAAAAAAAAAAAAAAAAAAAAAAAAAAAAAAAAAAAAAAAAAAAAAAAAAAAAAAAAAAAAAAAAAAAAAAAAAAAAAAAAAAAAGAAAAAATAAATAAATTTGAAATGTGGTGGGATAAAGCCAATCTATTACCAAAATGAAAATAATGACAATAAAATAATAAAATTAAAAATCCTAAAATTTGAAAAGAGAGAGAAGAGAGAGAGAGGAGAGAGAGAGAGAGAGAGAGAGAGAGAGAGAGAGCGAGAAAGAGAGAAAGATGGCAAACGAAAGGTTTATGTTAATAATAAAACTATAATAATATTGATTCTAATCATGACATTAGTATTAATAATAATAATAATAATAATAATAATAATAATAATAACAATTATAATGACAATAAAACAATAAAAGTAGAAAAATTAAAATAAAGGTAATCGTGTGACAAAATTTTTTTAAAAACTTTCATCTCAATCTCAATGAAGAATTTAAACCAAATATTTTAAATAAAATTTTTCCTTACTATCTAGAATTTCACATATTTGAAATACGGTAACCAATGTTAAAATAGGTAGTAAATATAATACAAATAATGGTCTAATTATGAAATGCTACTAAACACAAAAAAAAGAAGAAAATATCAGAGATATATTTACCCCTCACAGTACGTCCTACGCTGCTCGAATAACTGGAGTTTTATCTACTTTTTGTAAAATGGAAAATTCTTATTTCTATTTTAGAAAATAATCAGTTTTTAGATCAGAAGATTAGATTGTATTTAAAACAAACAGTAAATTTGACTTTTTACATTCAGACAGAAAAGGAGATTGTATCATAGTATAAGCATTACTAATTACAGCATTACAGTAATACTTATACTATGATTGTATGAAAGGGAATATTCTTGAATCTTGTGTTTGGAGATAAATAAAATATGATCATTTTACTTTATGTCAATTAAAATTAGAATTTTAAAATAATACTATTAATAAGTTAAATACCGTATATATATATATATATTATATATATATATATATATATATATATATATATATATATATATATATATATATATATATATATATATATATATATATATATATATATATATATATATATATATATATATATATATATATATATATATATATATATATAATTATATATATATATATATATATATATATATATATATATATATATATATATATATATATTATATATATATATATAACATATATATTGAAGTAATATTTTATTATTTATATTTATAATTTAAAATTTTTTAAAAATTAATAATTTTTTCATAATTTTAAATATATTAAAATTTTTTTTTATTAATTTTTATATTTATTTAGTTATTTACCAAATTATTTAAAAATGAAATTTGAAGGTAATGATTTTTACATAAAAATCCAAATTTAAGTATGCCATACTTTTAAATACAATTTTATTATTATTATTATTATTATTATTATTATTATTTATTATTATTATTATTATTATTATGTCGTATCTGTCTGTCTTTCTCAGTATATATATATATATATATATATATATATTATATATATATATAATATATATATATATATATATATATATATATATATATATATATATATATATATATATATATATATATATATATATATGTTTATTGTATTTATCGCCAACTGTTAATAAATGCAAGTTTAAAATTGATTAAGAGATTAAAAAAAATAAAAAAAAATTTTAAAAATAAAATTAGAAGAAAAGTTATTTTATAATGCCAAATAAGATAACACTAATCAAATA
>SEYY01005532.1:7500-10000 GCA_009176605.1 Armadillidium nasatum
TATGTTCCTTGTCATGCATTTGTATGAACACAAATGTAGATGGGATTCTACAGGAGTGCCAGACATCATTATGTACACGGATTTGGGCATGGAAAGGAGTACCGTTGGTTTTTAAAGAAATTCCTTACCGATTATTGTACCGTATGTCCTACGTTCCGATTGTTGTACCGTAGGTCCAACGTTGTTCCGATTGCTGTACCGTATGTACTACGTTCCAAATGTTGTACCGTAGGTCCTACGTTGTTCCGATTGCTGTACCGTATGTACTACGTTCCAAATGTTGTACCGTAGGTCCAACGTTGTTCCGATTGCTGTACCGTATGTACTACGTTCCAAATGTTGTACCGTAGGTCCTACGTTGTTCCGATTGTTGAACCGTATGTCCTACGTTCCTATTGTGATATCGTAGGTCCTACGTTGTTCCGATTGTTATTCCGTAGGTCCTACGTTGTTCCGATTGATGTATCGTAAGTCCTACGTTGTTCGCATTGCAGCAAAAACGTTTAGAAACGTCTCTTTCTAGTGAGGGAGAACATTTTTGAATCTAAAAAATATAATTATAGAAGAGCCATGAAGATTTAGATCGATTTAGACCTGTAAATGTTCAGTTTAAATTGAAAGAAACGAATTGTCAAAGATGATGGATGGATCTAAACGAATCTTAAAATTGCTTTGTGAATGCTAAAGGTAATAACAGAGTAATTGAAACTGAAAAGGAAAAATTGAAAATGTTTAGGAAAAGACATGGTAGAAGATTTACAAAAATCGTGAAACTGCCAGAAGGACGATCAATCATATTATCCAGCATTTCAAAGGCCATTCCACTTATCTCCCCTCCCCCCACCCACCCTCAAAAGCCCATTTTTCTTATCTCCCTTCACAAGCCTTCCATCCACTACTTTTCCCCGCCCCTCTTCCTCCTCAAGCACACATAATTCTATCATTACAATTTATTTATTTTTAATTTTTTTTTTTTAATGTTTTTATCAATTGTGAATGTTCGTCAGTAGAAAAGATCAAGAAGTAGTTATCTATGAATTGATTTGAATAATAATAATAATAATAATAATAATAATAATAATATAATAATTTATATTGTATTAGATTTCCTGCGTGTATGTATGTATGTGTATACGTGTCTGTATGTGTGTGTGTGTGTGTGTGTGTGTGTGTGTTTGTGTTTGTGATTCTACTGTTCTTCGAAAAGTGTGAAAAAACTAATAATGGTTTTCAGTAGTACTTTGGTCTTATATATATATATATATATATATATATATATATATATATATATATATATATATATATATATATATATATATATATATATATATATATATATATATATATATATATATATATATATAATGTGATATATTATGCGATTATTTAGTGAACACACGTACGAAAGTAAAAGCTTGAATAAACTGCTATTGAAATTTTTTTGTTTATTTCTTCCCTGAACTTGGCATGAAGTCTAAATTACTTTCGACTTCTTAATAAGAACCATTAATTATATTGATAATGAACTAAACAGTCGTTTACTCCTTTCCACTTTAGCAGATAAAAAAAAACGTTCGCAATTGAAGTACTCTTCTTTGTTAAACATCAATTCTTATTAGTTATATATTCTTTAACATAAAAGCAGAAACAATAATGGTTATTGCACTGTTGGACTAATTATTATTACTATTACTATTATTATTATAATAATAATAATAATAATTATTATTATTATTATTATTATTATTATTATTATTATTATTATTATTATTATTATTATTATTGTTGTTACAAGAAGAAGAAGCAATAGCAGAAAAAGTTGAAGAAGAAGAAGATTGAAGGAAAAAAAAGATTAAGAATAAATAAATGAAAAAGAAAGAAACTAAGAAAAGAAAAAGGAAAAAAATTGTTTGATTTTGCTAAGAAATAAAAAGTAGTGACTTGCTCCTTCCTTTTTGGGAGGACGAAGAGTCCTATCAATTTACTCCGTTTTTGTTAATTTTACTTATTAATTTCTTAAAGAATTTTGTATATATATATATATATATATATATATATATATATATATATATATATATATATATATATATATATATATATATATATATATATATATATATATATATATATATATATTAGGGATGGAGTGAAGTATATCGGTATCGGTAAGTATCGGTATATTTCAGGTATCGGTAATCGGTATCGGTATCGGTGAATTTGAAAATCTTAGTATAGGTATCGGTAAAAATTTTGGTATATGAATGGATAAGTATCAGGTATCGGTATAAAATTTATCGGTAATATGTATATTTTTAGGTATCGGTATCGGTAAAAATTTTGGTATCGCTCCATCCCTAATATATATATATTATATATATATATAATATATATATATATATATATAATATATATATATATATATATATATATATATATATATATATAATATAAGTAATAAGGTATAAGGTAGTATATAAAAAGTGGTTCAGTGGTAAAGTGA
>SEYY01005533.1:0-2500 GCA_009176605.1 Armadillidium nasatum
TTCGGAGCTAAAAACCGTAAATAATCCTTGAAATCCTTCTTTAGATTTTAAAACATCACACGCACAAACACACACACACACATACACAAACAGACATACAGACAGACACACAGACTCAAAATTCTTTTTCGGTTGATTTTCTGAGTCAAGAGTTTAATAATTTTTTTAGCCAATGAAGTTTGTCAAAACACAGATACAGCTTTTGCTAAGATTCGTCACGAGTCACACTGGCTATTATAGTTTTAATATTTCTGTGTTTATTATTATTATTATTATTATTATTATTATTATTATTATTATTATTATTATTATTATTATTTCATATATTATGTTTAGTATTATTAACATTAATATTATTATTATTATTATTATTATTATTATATTATTATATTATTATTAATTATTATTATTATTATTATATTATTATTTTTAAGATTTTTAATTATATTTTTTTTTTACTTATATATTTTCTATTTTCGGTAATTTAATAAATGGAGCTGATGTAAAAAAATTAGTTACTCTTAGAGTGATTTACTGGGTAAATGAATTTAAATTAATTATATATATTATATATATATATATATATATATATATTATATAATATATATTATATATATATATATATATACTATATATATAATATATATATATATAATCCTGCTTTTTGAGGATTCGAACCAGGGCTCAAAAGATGGAATCCCGATGCGTTAACACTACACCAACTGATGGTACAAAAGGAGAGATTCCAGAACTTCTACTGGCATATCGTCTAGTGAGAAGTCCCCGAAAAACGCCCCGACCACACTTGGGCGTAGGATCAGCATAGCCAATGCTGAAAAAAACCGCAGATGCATTTGATATTATTTTAATTGCCACTATATTATTTTTTAATGGAATCATTTGGTATACTTATGTAATCTGCTTTTTGAGGATCCGAACCAGGGCTCGAAAGATGGAATCCCGATTTTAATTTTTTTTTTTAAAAAAAAAAAAAAAAAATAATAAAAGAAAAATAAATAAAATAAAAAATAAAAACTTGTTTGAAGAGTCCTGTTTTTATTTTTTTCGTTGCCAAGACTGCATCTCCTTCCCCACCCTTTCTCCTTCCCATAAAAAAAAATAAATAAAGAAAAATAAATAAAAATAAAAATAAAAACTTGTTGAGTCCTGTTTTTAATTTTGACAAAAAAATTTTTTTCATTGTTTTGCTATTCTTCATGTAATTGCAATTATATCTTACGGGAGGGTATTTTTGTTGATGTTAAGATTATCTTCAAAAGTATTCGTGATTAACGTGGATTCATATATTTTTCTAATAAAAGGATTGGATATGTTAGCCATCAATTTAACCCCGGTTAATGATATGTTGCTGTTGCCTTCTGTGCATTCACAACGAAGAAAAACGACCATCTGTCCTTAAAACTATATAGGTTTGATATATTCTCCTTTGGAAGTCATCGGTTTCATCAATATAAAACGCTTCACATCCATTACACTTGATACTATATACACCTTTTCCTTCGATTTTTTGCTTAATTTTTGGATTACAGAACTTTTTTGAAGTGCTCGAAACAGATTGAATAATCTTGACAGGTTCTATATAATTTTTGTTTTTTAAAGATGGTTATATGCCTGGATATTATTATTATTATTATTATTATTATTATTATTATTATTATTATTATTATTATTATTATTATTATTATTATTATTATTATTCTTATTATTATTATTATTGTTATTATTATTATTATTATTATTATTATTATTATTATTATTATTATTATTATTATTATTATTATTATTATTAATATTATTATTATTATCATAAGAAAATTGAGTAACTGTTTCATTGCAAAAAATTAAATCTGGGTAGCATAATGTTTAAAAAATGATTTTAATATGGTGAAAATCATTCTGTAAATATTGTTGGCAACAAATTTTTAGAGCTCTCAGAGGCTACGAAATAATCAATCCCTTCTTTATGTGTACGAATGCAAAGAATATTAATGTAAATAAGAATTTTTGTGGGAATCATTTCTAAAATCCTTAATATCCTGAAATCCATTTCTAGAACGCATTAGCAATGCATCCAAGAACATCAACGAATCCTATTTCCACATACATTATGGAGCGAATTTATGGAGGGAATAGTAATAATAATAGAGCTTAAAAGTCTAAAATATCTAATGGATTTAATGTTAAGGGAAAAATGGCGAAAGCATCATCTATATCCCTACCAATTTATATTTTTAGTAATCATGTAATTTTTTAAATGTTCTCTCAAACAGTTCCATAAATATATTACTCAGTATAGGTGAAAGTGGTGATCCCACACTCATACCTTCCTTTTGTTTAAAAAATCTCCCATTAAAATTCAAAATACTCTGCTGATCCACGCTTTTTTTTGTGGGAGAGGAGAGAAAGGGGTTGATTAGGGGTGCAGCCTTGAGAACGAAATAAAAGTTAATTTTTATTTTAGTCCTTGAAGAAGATGGTC
>SEYY01005533.1:10000-15651 GCA_009176605.1 Armadillidium nasatum
ATAATAATATAATAATAATAATAATAATAATAATAATAATAATAATAATAATAATAATAATAATAATAATAATAATAATAATAATAATAATAATAATAATATTAATAATAATATAAGCATTAACAATAAAGTAAAAATACAGTTTAAAAGTAATTTTCATTTAAGCGAATACCATAATTGCATTATTTAAATCTAATTCTTGTGAAATGAAGTGTGTTTATGCCATATGTTAAAATTTAAGAAACGTTAAATGATATACATTATTTTTTATTGCTTAAGAAAACTGTGGTAATTTAAAATTTAAAAAACATTACATGGTATATTATTTTTTTAATCCTTTAATAATAATAATAATAATAATAATAATAATAATAATAATAATAATAATAATAATAATAATAATAATAATAATAATAATAATAATAATAATAATAATAATAATAATAATAATAATAATAATAATAATAATAATAATAATAATAATAATCACATTAGTAGATAAATCCTTTAACCAGAAAGGGTATTTCTATTTTGAATTTATATTAACTGATTACTTCAAAATATTGTTGAAAAGATATTTCTCAGTTTCATACTCTGTACTCATATGATGGTTGATCGGTTTTCCTTTATGCCGGGCTAGTTAATTCTAGTAACTTATAGTTGCATTGCGTAGAAAACCTACACTCTCGTCTATGTTTTCAGTGATATATATATATATATATATATATATATATATATATATATATATATATATATATATATATATATATATATATATATATATATATATATATATATCTATATATATATATATATATGTGTGTGTGTGTGTGTGTGTGTGTGTGTGTGTGTGTAGGTGTCTGTGTATATTGCACTTTCAAAGGCAATAAGCAGTAATTAGGAGGCGACGTTAATTGATATTAAAGGTAGTGTAACATGTTCCAATCACGAAAACTCGATTTTGCTTTCCAGAAACAATAGCTTTATTTACTTCTTACAAATAGTGTTATCGTGTTTGCTGACATTATAAACTCTTCTTTACAAGTGTTTTCGATGTGTTTCCCTGTTATTATGACGGTTAAATTAAACACAAAAAAAAGAAAAACACTAAAGAAATTTTATTTTATTTTTTTGAATAGATGAGAATTGCTTCAGTATTTTTTTATTTTCTTTCTTCTCAGGTTAATTAACTTTTATAAAATTAAATTAATGTTTTATAAAATTTTATTATTAGCATTGAGAATAAAATAAAGTTTAATATTCTTAATGTTATTTGATCATGAATTTTAATTACAACTATTAAAATGAAGAGTGCAGTCTATGAAATGTAATATTTAACTGCTGTATATATATATATATATATATATATATATATATATATATATATATATATATATATATATATATATATATATATATATATATATATATATATATATATATATATATATATATATATATATATATATATATATATATATATATATATATATATATATATATATATATATATATATATATATATATATATATATATATATATATATATATATATATATATATATATATATATATATATATATATATATATATATATATATATATATATATATATATATATATATATATATATATATATATATATATATATATATATATATATATATATATATATATATATATATATATATATATATATATATATATATATATATATATATATATATATATATATATATATCTATATATATAGATGTGCTAATTTTAAACCATTTTAAACAAAAATAAAAATATTAAGGAAGAACGCTACAATACAAATTCGCTCAAGTATTAAACAGACTCGCAGAACAGGCTAAAGATTTAACATTCGCAACGTTTCGGAGTCAGCACTCAACTCCCTCTTCAGCGCTCAAACAGAAATGAAAGACAGGACCAGCAGTCCATCCAACGTCATAATGCCCACAAGAGACGCCATGAGAGAATTTCAGAAAACTCAATGAATTCACAGATGTCAAAGATATGAGAGACCTTTTCAATAAAAAATGTTTGTTAAAAACAGATTTTAAAAAAATTAAAATTAATATTATCTATTTCAAAAAATAAATAAAGATTCAATGAGTCTGTTTATATTTTTATATATAGACGAGAATATGAATGCTGCATTTCTCCAATCAATAATATGATGTTGCATGATGTGCACAAAGATTGCATTACTATAATTATATCTTTTCACGTCCGCAGAGTGTTGCGAGATGTGAGTCTGCAATGTCTTTATAGTCTCCCCCACATATACACACAGGCATGTGGCGCATGGTACTTTGTAAATGCCACCAATCTTTTCACCAAACGTAGTAATTTTTTGATATTAAAGTAAACATGAGAGAGTCTGGGAAGGAGAAGAAAAGCTGCATATTAAATACTGACCTCAAAGTCAATCTCAGATTTGCCAGCGTCAGAGAAAATGGTACCACTAGAATATTTGTTTCTGCATAACCTCGCATTACGTCCTTGACAGAACCGTATAACGGCCCTGATATATTGCCCATGAATAAAATTATGTGCGTATCCCAATGAAAGAAAAGGATGAAAGATATAATAAGTGAGCTCCTCGCATATAAAACACTGGTCCGTAAGATTAAACGATCTCAAGAATGTATTAAAAATAACGTTTTGCTTGTACTCAGAGTGTTGTGAGAAGGCATGCAGTAACTAATTGAGTGATTTTGGTTTTCTTAAAAAGCTCTGAAACTCAAATTGGCATCTCTTTGTATAATGAAAAGGTCAAGAAAAGCAATCCTGTGATACTCCTGCAATTCAACAGTGAAATTTATTTGCCAGGTTACCTAATGCACAAGCAAATATCCTAGAGGTACCGTTTTCTCTGTTTTCGAGCTATGAAGAGGGAGTTGAATGCTGAATCCGTTAACGTAGGCGAATTTTAAATTTTTTGCCTGTTCTGGGAATCTGTTTAATACTTGAGCGGATTCGTATTGTAGTGTTTTTTCTTAATATTTTTATTTTTGTTTAAGTGGTTTTAAATTTTATTGTTCTGTAAATTAAGAAGTTCGTTTGAATATTAATATATTATATATTATATATATATATATATATATATATATATATATATATATATATATATATATATATATATATATATATATATATATATATATATATATATATATATATATATATTTCCTCCGATTAATTATATGTTTTAATTTTTGTTAGAGCTGAACTTTGCCCTTAAAAGAGCAATCTGTGCCAGATGCTATTTCTATTTCTTCCCATCTTTCTAATTCGTTTCTATCTAACAATGCAATTTCTTTTTAAAATATAATTTTTCCTCTCCCTGAGATGAATGTTAAAATGGTGTTTTCTTTTATATTGCAATTACCATTATGCAAACTGTCAAATCAATCCAAAAACAGCTACGTTTAGTTCTACTGGAAATAGATACAGGGTACTCAAGAACCATTTACCTAGCAACTCTTCAGTCTATTGAAGTCTTCTTCAAGAATGACGCCACCAACTGTGAGGAAAAGTTTTTGTCATTTCGATGCTACAAATTGGTTGGATTTGCGGTCGTACTTCTTTGATTTCCTTTGGAATCATCATTGTTTCGACGAGAGAGTTCCCTCTGTGTGAGCAAAATGCATAACAGAGGTGATTCTTTCTATCAGGGAGGCATATATTTCATTATCTATCGTTCTCACTAAGACCAATAAACCTTGATTTAACTCTGCTTGTTCTCGTGCTATTTACTGCAGAGATGCTGCCCTCAGGGATTACCATCGTCTTCAGAAAACACACTCTAAAATTTCTTTAATTTCTTCTCGTAATTTTGTTAAATATATCCTCAATGTCATTAAGAACTCTTTTTCTCTGTAAAAAATGCAATAATCTCTATGAGTATTGTTTCGCACTCTCTTTCCCATTTTGCAAAATTTCTCCTACTCCACTTCCATCCAACTGCTATAGTATAGATAAAACTTCTTCAGCATCTATCTACTTCAATTCAAACTTTTGTTATATATATATATATATATATATATATATATATATATATATATATATATATATATATATATATATATATATATATTATATATATATATATATGTATATATATATTATATATATATATATATATATATATATATATATATATATATATATATATATATATATATATATATCTATATATCAAATATTTTATAAGAGGTTATCTAAATATAACTACATATTACATGTTGAAAGTGTGTTTTATATGTTAACAATTTGATTTTAACCTTGATATATAATATATATTTATATATATAATATATATATATATATATATATATATATATATATATATATATATATATATATATATATATATATATATATATATATATATATATATTATATATTATATATATTAATATTAACTATTAAATGGGTCTAATTAAATACGACTATTTTATGGGTATTTAATTAATTATTTTTTCAATTAATTATTCAATAATTTTTTTTTTATTTTATTGATAAATTTATATTTTATTATTATTTTTTTATTAATATAAATATTAAAATATAATATATATTAATATATATAATATATTAATTATATAAAATTTAATATTATATATATTATATATATATATATATATATATATATATATATATATATATATATATATATATATATATATATATATATATATATATTTAAAGAAAGAATGCTTGAACCGCATTTCCAGTTGGATCTTATTTAATATCCCAAAATAATACTAAGAAATTAAATCTTAAAATTTGTTAAAAAGGTAAAAACCTAATTTAAATAATAAATAAACACATATGCATAAATACATACCTACTACTCTTCAAAGCATTCTCAGCACAAGACACATTAATAAAAAGTTTTACAAAACACACACACACAAACAATAAAATTAGCGTAAATCACTCGTTTTCGAAACAAAAACTCTATCTCCTTGTTCAAGAGGTTATAAGATTTTAACTCACTTTCCTTGTTCAAGAGTTTAAAATGTTTTAATTCTGCCTCCTTCTTCAAGAGGTTAAAAAGATTTAACTTCTGTCCTCCTTCTTCAAGAGGTTAAAAGGTTTTAATTCTGTATCCTTCTTCAAGAGGTTAAAAGGTTTTCATTCTGCCTCCTTCTTCAAGAGGTTAAAAGGTTTAAATTCTGCCTCCTTCTTCAAGAGTTTAAAAGGTTTTAACTCTGTCCTCCTTCTTCAAGAGGTTAAAAGGTTTTAATTCAATGCCTCCTTCTTCAAGAGGTTAAAAGGTTTTAATTCTGCCTCCTTCTTCAAGAGGTTTAAAAGGTTTTAACTCTGCCTCCTTCTTCAAGAGGTTAAAAGGTTTTAACTCTGCCTCCTTCTTCAAGAGGTTAAAAAGATTTAACTCTGTCTCCTTCTTCCAAAGGTTTAAAGGTTTTAACTACGTCTCCATGTTCAAAATATTAAAAGGTTTTAACCTCTTTAACAAAGAGACGGAATTCTCTTTTCGAAAGCTAGAGAATTTAGGTCTATTTTATTGTGTACTCTTTAAACTTTTTAATATACGCTGTGCTGAGAATGTTTTTTTAGATAGTGTGTATATACTTACTATGTATGCGTGCTTAATTATTATTTTAATCAGATTATAA
>SEYY01005534.1:15000-22500 GCA_009176605.1 Armadillidium nasatum
AAAAAAAAAAAAAAAAATAAAAGGTTAAACTCAACGCAGCCTCAGAGATTCTTCGAAGAGCGGCGTTCTTTTTAAAGTTTTCAAATCTCAATTGGAAGCATCTCAATTCTTCAAATCTTATCTTTGATCGCTAGTATGACTTCCATAAGAAACGCTGTACTGGTGATCTCTTTCTATTCTCTCTGACTCTTGGTTTCCACTCTACGGCATTTCGGTGAATCTTTTGCTATCGCGCTGGATATTTCGAAAGCCTTCGATAGGGACTGGTACAAATCTTTGATTTCTAAACTTCCCTCTTTCAGAATTTATCCTTCTCTTTGATTTTCTTTCTGATCGATCTATAGCTGCTGTTGTAGACGGCCATCGTTCATACTTTAAATCTGCTAATAGTGGTGTTCCTCTTTATTCTGTCCAATCACCAAAACTTTTTAAACTTTTCATTAATAATCTGCTCTCTATTACTTCATCATCTATCCGATCCTATGCTGATGATCTCACCAATCATTACTCCTTTCAGTTTGAAAGGCGCCCCTCCCAGCAACAGTTATTTGACACTAGAAAGGTTGACTTGGAATATCTGAGGAAGAAATTGAGGAAGAGGAAGAGAAAACATTGTTTTTTTCAATGCCTCAAAAACTCAATCCCTCCATATCTCTACTCGAGACTATCTTCTACAAAACTATAACATCTTCGAAAACACGCAACTCAAGCCTTCATCTGTCCTTAATAACCTCTAGTGGTCTTTCTTGGAAGAATCACATTACTTCTCTTTCTAAGCAAGCTTCTAATAGGATGAGTATTCTGTTGCGCATTCGTGATTTTTTTACGTCAATCCATTTGCTTTATCTTTATAGGGGTGTTGTTCTCCCCTGTATGGAATACGCCTCATACATCCGGAGTAGTTCCACTCACACAGCTCTCCTTGACAAGGTGGAGTCTGGCTTTTCGTCTTAAGAACTCTTCCTTTCTTACTAATTCTCTCCAGTCTCTTTCTGCCCGTAGAACTGCTGCGTAACTCAATATATACAATCGCTAGTACAATGGACACTGCTCTTCTGAACTATCCCTTTGCTTTTCTCATCCATTGAGAGCACGTTGGTGTAACACGATATTCTACACAGTCTTATCCTTTCTCTGTTCAACTGTCTGATCCTAGACTTAACCGCTATGCCTAATCTTATATACACAACAACTGGTAAAGTCTGGAACACACTCTCTTTTTCTATTTTAACGATTAGGTTCTGATATGGACCCAACTCTGGTTTAAATTAGTAGTTTTCTGGTCTTTACCCACCAGAGGAGATATAATATATATATAATATATATATATATATATATATATATATATATATATATATATATATATATATATATATATATATATATATATATATATATATATATATATAGAGAGAGAGAGAGAGAGAGAGAGAGAGAGAGAGAGAGAGAGAGAGAGAGAGAGAGAGAGGTGATAACAAGTTTTGCTGAAAAGCTAAAAGAGGTGGGATTGATCGTGAATGTTGAAAAGACTGTTAATAATTAGAAGGGAGGAAGAGGAAGAGGAGCTTGTGCTGAAGGTGCATAGCGAGGAGGTGATTGTGGTAGAGAGATGTGAATATTTGGGGAGGAGAAAGTATTCACAAGGGAATGAAGTAATATGCTGGAAATCACCAACTGGATGGAGAAATACGAAAGAATGGTGTGAGCGCTGTACCCAGTCTTGGCAGACAAAAGAATGGATATAGGAGTAAAGAAAGTAATTTTTGAAAGTACTCTAACCTCAATTTTGTAATATGGAACAGAGATGAGGGTGTTGCGTTTGATGGTGGGAAGAACCAGGAAGGAGAGGAAAAGAAGCGAAAGAATTAGATAAATTATAGGGGTTGAACCAATTAATCAAAAGATAGATGTAGCAAGACTGAGATGGTTGGGACACGTGTGGAGGATGCAGGAGGGGAGAGAGACTAGAGGGAGGTGAGAGTGCAGGCCAAGATTAAGAAGACCGAGAGGGAGACAAATGAGAGATGAATGGAGTCAGTTCGGGATTCACTGAGGCGCATCAGCTGCCTATGATGGAACAGTTGGTGGCAGATGGAATTATTTACGACAGATCTAGATAGAGACGAGTGCTGGCCCCACTGACAGGACCCTAGAGCCTTACTTGGATCTGATATATATATATATATATATATATATATATATATATATATATATATATATATATATATATATATATATATATATATATATATATATATATATTCTTATAAGTAAAAAATTGGTATCGGTATCGGTATCGGCATCGGCTAATTTTTCGGTATCGGTATCGGCATCGGTGAAATTGAAAGTCTTGGTATCGGTATCGGTATCGGTAAAAAATTTTGGTATCGCTCCATCCCTAATATATATATATATATATATATATATATATATATATATATATATATATATATATATATATATATATATATATATATATATATATATATATATATATATATATATATATATATATATATATATATATATATATATATATATATATATATATATATATATATATATATATATATATATATATTATATATATATATATAATATATATATATATATATATATATATATATATATATATATATATATATATATATATATATATATATATATATATTATATATATATATATATTATATATATATATATATATATATATATATATATATATATATATATATATATATATATATATATATTATATATATATATATTATATATATATATATATATATATATATATATATATATATATATATATATATATATATATATATATATATATATATATATATATATATATATATATATAATATTATATATATATATATATAATATAATATAACGGACTTTCGGCTTTTAATGAAAAATTAAACTTTAACATTAAGATTTTGAAATTTAAAAACAAGAGTTGGAAAATCGACGACAGGATTGGATCATGTGAAGAGAACTAAATGCAAGGACGACAGGACTAGCCATCCGGCCTTGTGATTTCTCTGTCAACGGCTTGTAACTACTCCAGAACCAGCATTGGGAACCATTGCTCGGAGAAGCGCAATCTTTTGAAGACCCCTGGGAGAGAGTGTTTGGAGGTTGGTTTGAGAACGATGCTGGTCCTACTGAAAGGGTGAAAACCCTACCTGAAGAGCCTGGATAGGACTCATGGACCGGCATGGGGACAGGCGAGCCGAAGAACTTTATCTTTTGGAGGGATCTGGGAGAACTTCTTCAAGCAGATGGGGAAAAATGCTGGTTCCACTGACAGGGTGAAAACCCTTCCTGCGAGAGGATATAGATATAGATATAGATATATACATAAATTTTTTTTTAGCTTTAGGTACACCCTTAGCGTGTCATATGCAGACCAGAGTAGGGTGTTTTATTTTCCTTATTATTATTATTATTCTTATTATTATTCTTATTATTATTATTATTATTATTATTATTATTATTATTATTATTATTATTATTATTATTATTATTATTTACATTTCATATTTTTTTATTTAATCGCGATTTATCATTACGGTTATTTATTCATTTTATGTTATTTGCGTCTTTATATACATACCACGTTCCCCATTGCTTCATTCTATTCTTTTGCGCATTCGAATTGTATCATGGTTGGGGAAGACAATCCGTTACACGTTACTACTACCACATCCTCATCAACATCCGCTGCTTCGCAGCCTGCCGACATACTCATTACTACGGCTAATACTATGTTTCCACTCCAGCTACCTTTATTCCAACACCTTAATGTGCGTGACTGGATAGAGAAAGTGCACTGCCAATTTCGACTAGCTAGGATTTTCGAGGATGAAGAACAGTTTCTCCACGCACATCCTTCTCTACCGGCAGCTGTTACGAGTGTTCTGCCTACTGATAGGGTGCATTTAGGTAAGTTTTCTATTTTAACGGAACGATTGGTTCATATACTCGAACCATCCGAGTATGAAAAATTTTAGCGCTTGACGTCAGAAATACATTTTGATGGTAAGCCCAGCTTTTATTTATAAAGGTTGTCGCAATTAAGAAAAGCATTCCTAATTTGAGTGGTCGTGAGGTTGGGCGTAGACGGGGGCTTTCTATTACCTTTGCTAACGTTCGTGGCCTTCGATCTAATCTCGCGTCTGTTGAACACCACCTCACTACCTCTCGTCCTAACCTTTTGCTTCTGAGTGAAACCCAGATGGACAGGGATTCTTTCTCTAGCAATCTTAATGCCTCTAACTACAACGTTTTTCACAATTTCCGTCTAAATGGTGGAGTCTGTGCCTATGTTAACATTAACACTCCTGTGACACGTCTCGTAAATCTAGAATCTCCTAATTTCGATGATTTATGGCTTAAACCTTAAATCATCGAAATTAGGAGATTCTAGATTATGGCTTAAAATCTGTCTTCCTACTACTACAATTATCTTGTGTTTCTGCTACTGCTCCCCTAATTTAACAGATTTTCCTGTTTTTTTTTAAATATCTTACTACTTCTCAGGAGACTGTCACTTCTTCTCATCCAAATGCTGAAGTCCTCTATCCTCTATTTAGGGGATTTCAACGTGCACCACACTGAGTGGTTGGGTTCCTCTCATACTGATACAGGTGGGAGGGAACCCACAAACATTCCAGATCGTCCTAACCAATTCTTGAATAAACTTGATTTATGCTTCCTTCTAAATATAAATACACCATTTTCCCTCCTATTGGTAACTCTGACCATAATCTTAAAGCTCTTAACGTACTTTCTGGACTTTAATCGGGCTAATTGGGGGGTAATGCGCCTCTTCTTTGCTAACTATCATTGGAATGAATCTTGCTTTGTCTCGGGGGAAGCTTCTGTCTCTGCTGAAAAGGTAGAGGTCGTAATCCTTGAGGGGATAGGCAGATTCACTCCATCTTCAACTAAATCTTTTTCTCCTCAAAATATTTGGTCCGATGGCAATTGTTCTCTTGCCCTTCGGGAGAGACACGGTGCTTATCGCGAATGGAAAAACTCTCCATCTCCTATCACTCTTGCTAATTTCATTCTGCTAGGAATCGTTGCAGGGATGTTCTCCGACGGACTAAGCGTACTTTCATAAAAAGGAAGTGCGCTGATCTCCATAGCTCTCCTACTAATAAAAATTTCTGGCCTCTTGTCAAAAATATCTCTAACAACTTCTGTAAATTTGCCTTTCCTCCTCTTAGTCGCTCTGATGGTTCTGTAGCTAATACTCCTTCTGAAAAGGCTAATCTTTTCGGCCTCCTTTTTTCATCTAATTCCACCCTGCTCGATTCTGGCATCCCTCCTCCTACTAATTCTACTCTCAGGTGTCCCATGTCTCTGCCTGTAATTGCTCATGATCAGGTGCATAGGATCCTGAAATCTATGAACGTCGGGAAAGCCAGTGGCCCGGATGGCATTCCCCCTCGTGTTCTGAGGAAGTGTGCTTCCGAGTTAGCACCTGTCCTCGTTCAGCTCTACTCTCAATGCCTTAATACTAATACTTTTCCTCAATGCTGGAAGCGTGCATTTGTTCGGCCAATCCTGAAAAAAGATAGTCTCTCTGACCCTTCTAACTATCGACCTATAGCTCTCACTTGTGTTCTATCTAAAATTTTTGAAACTCTATTCAACTCTCATTTCCTGGATCATTTAGAGTCTCATTCTCTTCTCTCTGATCACCAGTATGGCTTTCGACGCTCGAGGTCAACTGGTGAAATACTCTCCTATCTTACTGATGTTTAGCCTTCTGCCCTTAGGGACTATGGGGAGTTTTGTGTGGTGGCGTTTGACATATCCAAGGCTTCGACCAGGTGTGGCATACGTCGCTGCTCTCTAATCTCCCTTTATTCTCGCCGATCAGGATGGGATTTCCCGGTGGGGTCATAGCAACCTTGTGAAATTCAACTCTTTAAAAAATCAACTTCTTCACATCTCCCTCTCAAAAACACCTCCTAACTTTCCTATTCTCTTCGATGGCTCTCCCGTCTCACCTGTAAATAACATTAACATTCTTGGTCTAAACATAAACAACAAACTGTCTTGTAAACCACATATCACAGTGGCTGCTAAAGCGGCCTCTAAGAAGCTGGGAATTCTGTTCAGATTGCAAGAATTTTTTTCCTTCTGAGCAGTTAATCCAAATACATAAGTGTCTTGTTTGTCCTTGTATGGAGTACTGTTCTCATATTTGAGGGGCTCAGGTTCCTCCTCACTTCTGGATAGGGTTGAGTCAAAGGCTAAAAGATTAATAAACAGTCCCCTACTTTCAAACTTTCTTGACCCTATGTCTGTGCGACATCACGTTAACGCGCTATCTCTTTTCAACAGGTACTACAATGGCAAGTGCTTGAGGGAATTGGCCTCTCGCATTCCTCCACCGTTGCGTTGTCTTCGTTGCACAAGGGGTGCCCTGCTTTCGCACCAATTTTGTTTGGACGTAGGAAATCCCAGGCTAGCCCGTTGTGGTACCTTCTTCTTTCCAGCCACCTCTATTCTGTGGAATTCTTTACCATTATCTATTTTCCGCCTATATTTAATCATCCACTCTTCAAGGCTTCCGTCTGCACCCACCTGAGGGCTGTGCGTAAGGTGTGTGTGTTTGAATGAGTTTTGTCCCTGTGTGTTTGCCCCTCCTTGAAAAGGGCTCTGCCCGTGAGTGTTTGCTTTCTGTAAAAAAAAAATGTAACATGGGCGATCAATATATTCGCCACCGCTTTTTACACGGTTTGCCTCCTGCGTTAGCCATTCACCTCGCTACACAAACCGGACACATGTCAAAACTGGGAGTCTGTGCCGATACCCTATACCAATTTCTTTACTCTTACAATGTCTTTTCTGTTTCTTCTTCTTTCCCGTCACCACCATCTTCAAAGCCGTCAGCCACTTCTTTCAACACTCTCCCTCCTTTTTCTGCTGCTCCTACACATCTCTCTCTCCGGCTGTTCCTTCTTTTACAACCCCTCCCACGTACCTATTTCTCATTTTGCTCCTTCTGCTCAGGCACCTCCTCCTACAGCCCTCTTTTCCTCATACTTTTCAGATCTCTCCTTATTCTTCCACACTTCCTTCTTCGCAACCACACAATTCTTCCTTTCCTATGTTTCCGTCCGCCCAACATGCCTCTTTTCCTCAACCTTCACCTTACTCTTCTTACCTACCCTCTACGCCACATTTTTCTTATCCTGCCCCTCCTTACGTGGCCGTTGTGTCTCCTTCTCACCCTAGCGCTTCTTCTTCTTCCGCCTGAACCTCTGACGCGTTACGACTCTTTTCACCTGGTCAGTGAACCCGCGTTTGCCACTATCATATCTTCTTCGGTGGCCAGACAAGAAGTGTAAGTCGTGGTGTTCTTGACCTTTTAAGGACAATGTCTAGATCCTTCCGTCGTCTCACCCTGTTTCACCTTCCCCGTCTCGCCCTGGTTCACCGTCGGGAAACGATTAAAGCGGGATTCTGACA
>SEYY01005534.1:27500-32966 GCA_009176605.1 Armadillidium nasatum
GGCAACATACCAGCTATCGCTTAGGCCACAATCCAACGGCAATCTTCGGACCTCAGGTTAAATAAGTTGAAAGGAGTTCGTTAAAAAAAAAAAACCTTACTACTACTAATAATAATAATGATAGATTTTTCCTTAATTATCGTACAAAACAGAATTTTTTTTAACATATTTTCACATCTTTTAATATTTTCTTTACCACAATTCTTCAAGGATTTCAAAAATGTTATACTTTTTAATGTACTATCGTGGACAGAAGTAATCGACTGTGCTTCGGGTCGGTCATTTTTCAGAGTAACATGGGTCTAATTTTAAGATTAAATTTTCAACCAATCGTCTTTCAACAAGATACTTTAACTACGCCCACTGACAAATTTTGTAACTCAATAGTAGTTTAGGCAAGTATAATATTTGGAAACAATGCAGTTACTCACACACACACACACACACACACACACACACACACACAACACACACACACACACACATATATAAATATATATATATATATATATAATATATATATATATATATATATATATATATATATATATATATATATATATATATATATATATATATATATATATATATATATATATATATTATATAAGGTTTTCGCAGTATTATTTCTTAAATGAAAATTTGTTTAAAGAATTGATTATATCAACAAACTTCAATGATTCCATATATTATCGTTTCGACAAGTTCTACAACGAAGTCTTGGGTAACTGTGTTTTTAGCATATATATATATATATATATATATATATATATATATATATATATATATATATATATATATATATATATATATATATATATATATATATATATATATATATATATATAATAGGTTAATAGTCATTGAATGGGTACTGATATAAATATCGATACTCTATCGATATATTTTTAAAATAGTGGTGTTCCTCAAGGATCTGTCCTATCCCCAACACTTTTTCTGCTTTTCATTAATGACCTTCTCTCTATTACTTCATCTCCTATCCACTCCTATGCTGATGGCTCCACCCTTCATTACTCTTTTCATTTTGAAAGACGCCCCTCCCAGCAACAGTTAATAGAGGCAAGGAGTGTGGCCTTGGAGCAACTAACCTCTGATCTATTTCTCATTTCAAATTGGGGCAAAGAAAACATGGTTGTTTTCAATGCCACAAAAACTCAATTCCTCCATCTCTCTACTCGACACAATCTTCCACACAACTACGATATCTTCTTCGAAAACACGCAACTCAAACCTTCATCTCTCCTTAATATTCTCGGTGTTTCTTTTTCTCGTGATCTTTCTTGGAAAGATCACATTACCTCTCTTTCTAAACAAGCTTCTAAGAGGTTGGGTGTTCTGAGGCGCCTTCAATATTTCTTCACACCACCCCAGTTGCTTGCTCTGTATAGGGGTGTTGTTCGCCCCTGTATGGAGTATGCGTCACACATCTGGGGTGGTTCCACACACACAGCTCTCCTGGAAAAGGTGGAGTCTAGAGCTTTTCGCCTTATCAATTCTCCTGCTCTCACTAATTCACTCCAATCTCTTCCTGCCCGTCGAAATGTTGCGTCACTCTCTCTATACTATCGCTATTACAATGGACACTGCTCTTCTGAACTCTCTCGTCGCATACCTCCTCCATTAAGAAGGGTTCGTGCCTCTCGTCTTTCTACACAGTCTCATCCTTTCTCTGTCCAATTCTCTGACCCCAGACTTAACCGCTATGCTCAATCTTACATGTACTCTACTGGTAAAGTCTGGAACACACTTCCTTCATCTATTTCCCCAACTTCCTATGACTTAGGCACCTTTAAACGCCGTGTATCAGGTCATGTCGGCCTTTAATTTGACCATGTTTCAGACTTTCCTCCCAACTCTGGTGGAACATTAGTAGGCCTTTGGCCTTTGCCCACCAGAGGAGAAATAAAAAATATATATATATATATATATATATATATATATATATATATATATATATATATATATATATATATATATATATATTATATATATATATATATATATATATATATATGGTGAGCGTATATGTTAAAGGTGTGAAAATGGCTGTGCATATGTGCTTTACCTAAAAAGATTAAGCCTAATGAAAGCTCTAAAATGTTGATTTGTAATTGGGAAAGAGAAAGAACATTAAACTGATGAACAAACTATTGAGCGTTCGAAGTGAACAAAGCATATGTTAACCCCGCCCAACCGTCTCCCAACGTTTAATCTTTTCATCCCTATCTTTATCAGAGAATTAATGGCATAAGTGACTGAACATTGCATTAATTAAGCTTTTACGTGAATACATAAAATGATAACTGAAAAAAAAGCGCGTTTTTCCATCACCATCACAAATTCACACGTGCATTAGTCTTCATCACGCACACGCACACGCACACGCACACGCACACGCATATATTATATATATATATATATATAATATATATATATATATATATATATATATATATATATATATATATATATATATATATATATATATATATATATATATATATATATATATATATATATATATATATATATATATATATATATATATATATATATATATATATATATATATATATATATATATATATATATATATATATATATATATATATATATATATATATATATATATATATATATATATATATATATATATATATATATATATATATATATATATATATATATGGGATGGAGCGATACCAAAATTTTTACCGATACCGATACCGATACCGATACCAAGACTTTCAATTTCACCGATACCGATACCGATACCGATACCGATAAATTACCGATACCGATACCGATACCGATACCGATACCAATTTTTTACTTATAAGAATATATATATATATGTATATATATATATATATATATATATATATATATATATATATATATATATATATATATATATATATATATAATATATATATATATATATATATCAGATCCAAGTAAGGCTTTAGGGGCCTGTCAGTGGGGCCAGCACTCGTCTCTATCTAGATCTGTCGTAAATAATTCCATCTGCCACCAACTGTTCCATCATAGGCAGCTGATGAGCCTCAGTGAATCCCGAACTGACTCCATTCATCTCTCATTTGTCTCCCTCTCGGTCTTCTTAATCTTGGCCTGCACTCTCACCTCCCTCTAGTCTCTCTCCCCTCCTGCATCCTCCACACTTGTCCCAACCATCTCAGTCTTGCTACATCTATCTTTTGATTAATTGGTTCAACCCCTATACTTTATCTAATTCTTTCGCTTCTTATCCTCTCCTTCCTGGTTCTTCCCACCATCAAACGCAACACCCTCATCTCTGTTGCTTGAATTCTGCTTTCTTCTCTTGTTGTCGCACTCCAAGTCTCCGTTCCATATTACAAAATTGAGGTTAGAGTACTTTCAAAAATTACTTTCTTTACTCCTATATCCATTCTTTTGTCTGCCAAGACTGGGTACAGCGCTCACACCATTCTTCCGTATTTCTCCATCCAGTTGGTGATTTCCAGCATATTACTTCATTCCCTTGTGAATACTTTCTCCTCCCCAAATATTCACATCTCTCTACCACAATCACCTCCTCGCCATGCACATTCAGCACAAGCTCCTCTTCCTATTCCTCCCTTCTAATTATTAACAGTTCTGTCTTTTCAACATTCACGATCAATCCCACCTCTTTTTGCTTTTCAGCAAAACTTGTTATCACCTCTCTTAACTTCTCTCTATCTTGGCTCTCTCTCTCTCTCTCTCTCTCTCTCTCTCTATATATATATATATATATATATATATATATATATATATATATATATATATATATATATATATATATATATATATATATATATATTATCTCCTCTGGTGGGTAAAGACCAGAAAACTACTAATTTCCACAAGAGTTGGGTCCATATCAGAACCTAATCGTTAAAATAGAAAAAGAGAGTGTGTTCCAGACTTTACCAGTTGTTGTGTATATAAGATTAGGCATAGCGGTTAAGTCTAGGATCAGACAGTTGAACAGAGAAAGGATAAGACTGTGTAGAATATCGTGTTACACCTAACGTGTTCTCAATGGAGGAGAAAAGCAACGGGATAGTTCAGAAGAGCAGTGTCCATTGTACTAGCGATTGTATATAGTGAGTTACGCAGCAGTTCTACGGGCAGAAAGAGACTGAGAGAGAATTAGTGAGAAAGGAAGAGTTCTTAAGACGAAAAGCCAGACTCCACCTTGTCAAGGAGAGCTGTGTGAGTGGAACTACTCCGGATGTATGAGGCGTATTCCATACAGGGGAGAACAACACCCCTATAAAGATAAAGCAACTGGATTGACGTAAAAAAATCACGAATGCGCAACAGAATACTCAACCTATTAGAAGCTTGTTTAGAAAGAAGTAATGTGATCCTTCCAAGAAAGACCACTAGAGATTATTAAGGACAAATGAAGGCTTGAGTTGCGTGTTTTCGAAGATGTTATAGTTTTGTAGAAGATAGTCTCGAGTAGAGATATGGAGGAATTGAGTTTTTGAGGCATTGAAAAAAAACAATGTTTTCTCTTCCTCTTCCTCAATTTCTTCCTCAGATATTCCAAGTCAACCTTTCTAGTGTCAAATAACTGTTGCTGGGAGGGGCGCCTTTCAAACTAAAAGGAGTAATGATTGGTGAGATCAGCAGCATAGGATCGGATAGATGATAAAGTAATAGAGAGAAGATTATTAATGAAAAGTTTAAAAAGTTTTGGGGATTGGACAGAATAAAGAGGAACACCACTATTAGCAGATTTAAAGTATGAACGGTGGCCGTCTACAACAGCAGCTATAGATCGATCAGAAAGAAAATCAAAGAGAAGGATAAATTCTGAAAGAGGGAAGTTTAGAAATCAAAGATTTGTACCAGTCCCTATCGAAGGCTTTCGAAATATCCAGCGCTATAGCAAAAGATTCACCGAAATGCCGTAGAGTGGAAGACCAAGAGTCAGAGAGAATAGAAAGAGATCACCAGTACAGCGTTTCTTATGGAAGTCATACTAGAGATCAAAGATAAGATTTGAAGAATTGAGATGCTTCCAATTGAGATTTGAGAACTTTAAAAAGAACGCCACTCCTCGAAGCATCGCTGAGGCTGCTTTGAGTTTTGCTTGTAAATTTGGAACATGAGAAGGAAGTAGGGGAAAGGAGAAGTGGGAGCATAGACACTCCAATATGAGTCGAGGGTACATTAGAGACCCTCTGAGAAGGTGAAAAGCGAAAAGGAACGAACCAAAGGGCTAGGAAGTAAAACGAAATGGTCTAGATTCTAGACCATACTGTCACTCCCCGGAGTATGCCTAATAAAGGGTACTTGCATCGCTTTGGACGGCGCTACGTTCTCCCCTACACACACACACACACACCACACACACACATATATATATATATATATATATATATATATATATATATATATATATATATA
>SEYY01005535.1:0-5000 GCA_009176605.1 Armadillidium nasatum
ATATTATATATATATATATATATATATATATATATATATATATATATATATATATATATATATATATATATATATATATATATATATATATATATATATATAATATATATATATATATATATATATATATATTATATATATATATATATAATATATATATATATATATATATATATATATAATATATACTATATAATATGCTTTTCTGATTAATGAAAGCGGAGACTGAAATCCTGTTAAAAACTTGTAAAAATAGGACAAGATCGACCGTAGGATGATTATATAAGACCTCAGAGTCTGAAAAAATTTTAATATTATAAGGAGAAGTTCTGAGAATTTCGAAAAGATTTAACATGTAAAGTCCACCTCTAAGCGATTAGCAATAAGGGTAAGGGAGCTGCATCATTTGTTCAAAGTTTTAATGGTAAGCATGTTAAAGAGTTGAATCTTTAACATTGGGGTAAGGCTGTTTGTGGTGATTAACTCTGAAATCTTAAAGAACAACGATTTCAGAGAGAAAAAAAGAAGAAAATAACTTGCTCCATTTTGGAGTTAAAGTAGTCTAAGAATTTAGGATAGTCAGTAGAGTTAAGAGATAAATAAATTAAACAGATGAATTCATATATATACATTGACAAGAGATGGTCAATAATGAGGTATAAAATTCGTGCCTCCAATTATAAATAGAGAAAGATTCCCGGAGAAATGGAGATGAGAGATAGTGAGAGAGAACAATAGGGATTGTTGTCGAAAATCTCAGATACATGAGTCTGTTAGGAAAAGCACGTTTTCAAAGTTGTTTTCAAGGCTTCGGATCCCAGAAAGTGGAAATTTCCATAAGTGGAAATTTAAATTAATTAAGACAGGGAATATGAAGACCTTACTATAAAATAATCGAGCACCAGAACAACCACGCATGCCTGCAATTCAGTGGCTGTACCAATCCCGCCACCGTAGGCCACCACTTCAACGTGATGATGGGCTGAAGGCTTGATGAGAAGCTACATTTGGTATTTTCTTCTTCAAGTGTTCGAGACGATAAGCAAGTTAATACCATTTTTAAAAACAGTTTATAAGAGTGAGTAATTATCTAATAGTGTTTATGGCGTGTGAAGGAAGCAGAATAGAATCCCTCCTACTGGACAAACCAATAAGAACATCTGTTTAAAATTTTTGTTAATGAATTTTGAAAGGGAAGAACCGTCGAGCACGGTAGAGCATCAGAATGTTTCACACTTCCTAACACCTCACATGCCCATGGGTGGTAATTTCAACTCTTTGGAAGGCACTTTGCCCTCTATATATATATATATATATATATATATATATATATATATATATATATATATATATATATATATATATATATATATATATATATATATATATATATATATATATATATATTATATATATATATAATCACCTTCCCACTCTCGTGGGGTGGTGCCCGTCACAGTTCGCTCACATACACACATCCACTCTCTATCTCCCCTCCCCCTCACCACTGCCCTCCATCTCCTCTGTCCTCCGCAACTCTCCTACCTTCCCACATTCAAACCTCTCCCCCCCAATATCTCCTTCACCCATCCATCACCTCCACCTCGGCCTTCCCCTCCCCTCTTCCTCCCTCTATCTCGGATCTCATCACTCTATCACCATCCTATTCTCATCCATTCTACACATATGCCCAAACCATCTTAATAACCCTCTTGCTCTACGCACTTCCCCTCTTCCATCCACACATCTCTCTTATTCTTTCGTTTTGATTCTATCTACCCTCCTTAACATATAGCCCTCAGTCCTTTCATCTCAAAAATTCTAATCTTTTCCTAATCTGCTTCATCCCCCATGTCTCACACCCATACATTGCAGATGGGAGACACATACTCTCAAACATTCGTACCTTTATTTCCTTTGATATTCTCCCTTCTTCCCTTCTCACTTTCATTCCCTTCAGTCACCTATTCTTTATTTCCCCATCCATCCTTCCTTTCCCTCCACTAACATTCCCAGATATTTAAACTCTTTACTTCCTCAAATTTCTCTCCCCCCACCTCGACACCCTCCCATTCCTCCCCTCTTGCTGCCTCATCCCTGCCCCATCCTCATCACTTTACTCTTTGCGAGTTTACCCCTTAATCCCTTCGATGCCCCTAACAAACTCCTCACCAACATTCTATTTTCCCAGATTCCACCGATCATCCGCAAACAACAAGACACTTACCTCCCATTCTCCCTCTCCACTTCTCAACCTAATACCTCTTCCCTTCTCTTTCCATCCCCCTCAAACACCATCCATTAACACATTAACAACCACGGAGACATAACAGCCTCAGTCCAACTCCCATTTTAAACATTCAGTCAGTTCCCTCTTCACCCACCCCTTCTACAGTTCTCATAAAATGATTTAAATGCATTCAATAATCTACCTCTCACTCCTTGAACCTCAAACAGTTTCCTCCTACAGACTCTATCATACGCCTTTTCCAGATCCATAAAGCATACATATCCTACTTTATCTTTTTCTCTCTCAATTTTTCGCCATCTTCTCATAAACCCCTACACATTCTCTAAAACCTCCCTGTTCCTCCCCCACTCTCTCTCTTGTCAGTTCTTTCACTCTCGATACTAATATATATGAGGTGTGTATCTATCTATGTCATAACTCCTTTACACACGTACATACATACCTCACCTTTCAACTTACTCCCTCACCATCCCCCTTCATCTCCCTCTGTCCTCCGCAACTTTCCTGTTCTCTTCCAAACTCAAATCCATTCCACTTAAAATCTCTTTCAATTCATCAATCAATCTCCACTTTGACCCTCTTCTCCCTCTACCTCCCTCAACCTCTGATTTAAGCATTCTGCACCATCCTGTCTTCATTCATTCTACACACATGCCCAAACCACCATAGTACACACTCCTCTGCTCTATCAAAAATTCCCCTTTTCCACCCACAATAATTATCGTTTCTGATCCTATCTACCCTTCTCAAACCACATATCGCTCTCAGTCCCTTCGTCTAATACATTCAATCTTTTCCTCACCTGAGCAATCATCATCCATGTTTCACATCAATACATTACCGATGGCAAACTCATACACTCAAACATTCGTACCTTAATTTCCTTTGACGTTTTTCCTATCTCCCATACTTCCCTTAATCCCCCCCCATCACTTTCATTCCTTCCACCACTCTATTTCCATTTCTATCCCCCTTTTTCCATCCATGAACATTCCCAAATATTTGAATTCTCCCCACCTCTACATTACCATTCCTCCCCTCTCACAACCACCTCCTCACTCCCAATCCTCATTACTTTAATTCCTACTGAATTTATTCCTAATCCTTTGTTTGAGCATTTCCCTACAAATTCTCTTACCAATATTTTCAACTTTTCCTTAGAATCCGCCACAAACAACCTCATCATCCGCAAACAGTAGTACATTTACCTCTCGTTCACCCTCCCACTTCTCAGCATAATATCCTTCCCTTCCCACTTCATTTCCCTAACCCATCAAGAGGTTAAACAACCCTGGGGACATTACAAATACCTTTCTCAACCCCACTCACACGTTAAACCAATCAGTAATCTCCCTCTTCACCTTCACCCTCGCTCTACAGTTTTCATAAAAGGCTTTTATTCCTTTCAGTAAACTTACTCACACCTCTCATCCCTCTCTCAATACCTCGAACAACTTCCTCTTACATACCCTATCATACGCTTTCTCCAAATCTATAAAGAATGCATACCCCACTTTATCTTTTTCACACTATTTCTCATCAATCATCCTTACCGTAAATACCTAGTCCACACATCCCCTTCCTTTTCTAAAACTTCTTGTTCCTCTTCCAATCTTTCCCTCTCTTGTCAATTGTTTCACTCTTGTCACTAATACCCTCCCATAAATCTTCCCTGCTACACTCAACAGACTTATTCCCTATAATTTTTACACTTCTTCTTACCCCTTTTCCTTTATGTATAGGCACTATACAAGTATCCTGCCATTCCTGAGGCACTTTCCCTTCCTCCCAACACACATTAAACATTCCAACAACTCAGTTAACCAAATATCCAGCTCCTTCCTTTAATTATTTCCTCATAAATACCCTCCATCCCTGCCAACTTTCCCTTTTTCACCATCCTCACCGCTGCTTCCACTTCCTCTCTACTAACACTCCTCCACTCCACCCGTCACTACCTCTCTCTAATCACTCTGCTTCCATTCAATAATTCACTACAGTTTTCCCTCCATCTCTCTCCCACATCTTTCACTACTTGTATTAACTTGACATCCTCCTCTTCACTCCCTCTCCCTACTCTTCTCTCTCCTCACTCTATCCAAATCCTTCCAGAACATTTTATTTTTCTCCTTGAAATTTTCTGCTCCAATCTTCTTCTATCCTTTTTTGCTCTCTTAACCTCCCTACACTACTACTTATATACTACCCAATCCCTATCCTCCTCCGTACCCAAATACCTGTTAAAGGCTTCTTTCTTCCTTTTCACCAAACTGCCCAACTCTTCATTTCACCACTCACTCCCTTACAACTACTGATCCCTATCCTCTTCACCCCATATACCCTTCTAGCAACCTCTGACAATGTTCCTTTCAATTAATCCCATTCTCCTTCCACTCCCACCACCTTGCTCCTCATTACCTCCTTCCATCTTTCCCTTTTCTCTCTCTCTTCCTTGTCTCTTTTCTTCCCCATCTCTTTCAGTTTTCCACTCGCACCACCTTCTCTTACACACACACACACACATATATATATATATATATATATATAATATATATATATATATATATATATATATATATATATATATATATATATATATATATATATATATATATATATATATATATATATATATATATATAATATATATACACTTGCATGTTATATTTAAGCATAGAGTAAAATAAATCAGCATATTTCTCCAAATTCGTTTCCACCCCCCTTCTTTCTCTTCCACTCACTCTCACTC
>SEYY01005535.1:12500-17691 GCA_009176605.1 Armadillidium nasatum
CTGCTCCACTAGAATTCCTGACGTTCGTATAGATTTCAGGATCCCATGCACTCTATCATGAATGTAATAAGTAGAGACATGGGACACCTGAGAGGAAAAATAGTAGGAGCAGAGATACCGGAATCGTTCACGGTGGGATCAGATAAAAAAAAAGCCAGAAAATATTTGCCTTTTCAGAAGGAGTGTTAGCTACAGAACGGTCAGGGTGAATAAGAGAATGAAAGAAAGGTTTACAGAAGTTATTGAAGATAATTTTGGCAAGAGGTCAAAAATTTTTGTCAGTAGGAGAACCAAGAAAATCAGCGCACTTCCTTTTTGTGAAGTACGTTTAGCCTGTCCAAGTAAGATTCCGAGTTAAATGAAAATTAGCGGAGCCATAGGAAAAGGAAAGTTTTTCCATTCACGATAAGCATTGTCTCTATCCTGAAGGACACGATAACAGTTGCCATGAAACTGAATTTTTAATTGAAGTGCCAGAAAGTATGTTTAGGCATGGTGAAGCTGTTGGAGAAAAAGTATTATAACTAAATGCTATCAAACCATGATCAGAGTTACCGACCGATAGGAGGGAAAATGGTGTATTTGCATCTAGAAGGTGTAGTAATGAAGCATAAATCAAATGTTTTCGAAAACTGTTTAGAACCATCTGGAATATGTGTGGATTCCCTAATCAATTGCTCATTCCCACCTGTATCAGTATGAGAGGAGCTCAATCGCTCAGTCTGGTGTACGTTGAAATTGAATAAGAAGAAGTAATAGTTTTGTGAGAGGTAGTAAGATATTTAAAAGGAACAGGAAAATCTGTTCCATTAAGTGAACAGTAACAGAAATAAAAGACAATGGTGGAAGTAATAGGAAAAGAAATTCTTAGCCATAAAGCATCGAAATTAGGTGATTCAAGATTTACCAGACGCTTCACAGTAGTGTTCATGCTTAGATAGGCACAGACTCTACCATTTAGTCGGAAATTGTGAATAATTTTAATTGGAGGTTAAGGTTGATGGGAAAGGAACCCCTGCCTAGCTGAGTCTCAAACAGAAGCATATATATAATATATATATATATATTATATTATATATATATATATATATATATATATATATATATATATATATATATATATATATATATATATATATATATATATATAATACCTACCATTAAAGCATTTTTTTATTATTCAAGGAGGGGGTGTTAGAAGAATTAGAAGAATAAAACTGAAGTAAAAGAATACAAAAAAATAAATAAATAAATAAAACCACCCCTTCAGGTCCCACCTAACGCAAATTTCTGGGGTGAGCGAAGACGCGGGCATTAAAGAAAATGAGATTAAATTCGGAAGGAAACACAGAAGATGGGAGAGAGTTCCACAAAACGGAGGTGGCAGGAAAGAAGGAGGCACCACAGCGGACAAGCCTGGAGTTGGCTATGTCCATGCAAAATTGATGCGCGGATAATGCACCCCTTGTGCTACGAGAACGACGTAAAGGTGGAGGTACACGGGTGGATAGCTCCTTCGAGCATTTGCCGCTGTAGTACCTATAGAAAAGAGACAAGGCACCAACGTTTCAACGCAAAAATAAAGAGTCAAGTGAATTAGAAAGAGTGGAACAGTTTATAAGTCTTTTAGCCTTTGACTCAACCTTATCCAAAAGACGGGTGAAACGAGCCACCCCAGATATGGGAGCAGTATTCCATACAAGGGCGGATGAGACCCTTTTATAATTGGAGTAACTGCGAGGAAGGAAAAAATTCTCGAAGTCTGAACAGAACTCCCAGCTTCTTTGAAGCCGCTCTAGCAACCATTGTGATAAATTATGAGGTTTCCAAGACATTTTTTTTATTTATGTGAAGGACAAGGATGTTTATATTTTAACGGGAGAGATGGGAGAACCTTCGAAAGAAATAGAAAAGTTAGGAGGTGACTTTGAGAGGGAGACTTCCAGAAGTTGAGTTTTTAAAGAGTTGAATTTTACAAGGTTGAGACGACCCCACTGGGAAATTCTATTCAGACCTGCAAGAATGGAATCGGAAAGATGAAGACGAGAGGCAACTCTAGATGCAAAGGAAGGAGCAGATTTAAAATTGAGTAGAAGAATGGAGGATTGAGACAACCGCATATGAATGGATAGAGTTAGATGAACAGCTGAGAAGATCATTAATGAAAAGTAGGAATAGAGTAGGAGACAGTACAGAATCCTGAGAACACTACTATTGACAGGAAAGGAAGAAGAAGTCGCACCATCAAAAACAGCCGAAATGGAACGATTAGAAAGAAAGCTAGACATAAGTAAGCAAAGAGAATGAGGAAACCCAAAGGAAGGTAGCTTGGAAAGCAGTGACTCATGCCATACCCGATCAAACGCCTTAGATATGTCAAGCGCCCCCACGCAAGTCCCCATGGTCCCTAAGAGCAGAAGACCATAAATATGTAAGACAGGAAAGTATATCACCAGTAGATCTCGAACGCCGAAAGCCATACTGATGATCAGAGAGAAGGGAATGGGATTCCAGATGATCTAAGAAGTGAGAGTTGAAAAGGGTTTCAAAGATCTTAGACATAATACAAGTGAGAGCTATAGGGCGATAGGTAGAAGGATCAGAGCGGCTACCTTTCTTCGGAAAAGGTTGGACTAATGCGCGCTTCCAACACTGAGTGAAAGTACTAGTATTGAGGCATAGAGAGAAAAATTGAACGAGGGACGGAAGCAGCTTAGAGGCGCAATTCCTTAAAACTCAGGAAGGAATGCCATCCTGGCCGCTTGCCTTCGTAACGTTCATAGATTTCAGAAGCTCATGCACTTGATCAAATGAAATCACAGGTACAGGTATGAGACATCTGAGAGGAGAAGTAGTAGGAGGAGGATTGCCGGAGTCGTCCAGGGTTGAATTAGAATAGAATAGGAGGCTGAATATATATATATATATATATATATATATATATATATATATATATATATATATATATATATATATATATATATATATTATATATATATATATATATATTATATATATATATATATATATATATATATATATATATATCTCCTCCGGTGGGCAAAGGCCGGAGGCCTACCGAATTCCACGGAGTTGGAAAATTTCTATTCAGGTCGATGTTGGCCGACGTGTCCAGATACACGGCGTTTTAAAGTATGAAGTCAAAGGAAGTTGGAAAAAAGATAAAGGGAGTGTGTTCCAGACTTTACCAGTAGAGTATATGAAAGATTGAGCATAGCGGTTAAGTCTGGGGTCAGAAAGTTGGACAGAGAAAGGATGAGACAGTGTAGAAAGTCGAGTCGCCCGGGCTCTTCTCAATGGAGGAGGTATGCGACGAGAGAGTTCAGAAGAGCAGAAGAGCAGTGTCCGTTGTAATAGCGATAGTATAGAGAGAGTGACGCAACAATTCGACGGGCAGAAAGAGATTGGAGAGAGTTAGTAAGAGCAGGAGAGTTGATGAGACGAAATGCTCTAGACTCTACCTTCTCAAGCAAAACTGTATGAGTTGAGCCACCCCAGATGTGTGAAGCGTACTCCATAAAGGGACGAACAACACCCATATAAGAGCAAGCAACTGGGATGGCGTGAAGAAATTCTGAAGGCGCCTCAGAACACCCAACCTCTTAGAAGCTTGCTTAGAGAGAGAAGTAATGTGATCTTTCCAAGAAAGATCACGAGAAAAAGAAACACCGAGAATATTAAGAAGATGAAGGTTTGAGTTGTGTGTTTTCGAAGAAGATATCATAGTTGTGTGGAAGATTGTGTCGAGTGGAGAGATGGAGGAACTGAGTTTTTGAGGCATTGAAAAACCATGTTTCTCTGCCCCAATTGGAAAACGTGAAAGATCAGAGGTTAGTTTCTCCAAGGCTACCCTTCTCGAGTCTATAAACTGTTTTGGGATGGACGTCTTTCAAACTGAAAGGAGTAATGAAGTGTGGAGTCATCAGCATAGGAGTGGATAGGAGATGAAATTATAGAGAAGATCATTAATGAAAAGTAGAAAAAGTGTTGGGAATAGAACAGAACCCTGAGGAACATCACTGTTAATAGGTTTAAAGGAAGAACGGTGGCCGTCTACAACAGCTGCTATAGAACGACCGGAAAGGAAATTAGAGAGAAGATCACAGAGGAAGGATAGATACCGAAAGAGGGAAGTTTTGAAATCAAAGCTTTGTGCCAGACCCTATCGAAGTCTTTCGATATGTCTAGCGCGACAGCAAAGAATTCACCAAAATGCCGAAGAGCGGAGGACCAAGAGTCAGAGAGAAGGGAAAGAAGATTACCAGCAGAGCGTTTCTTACGGAAGCCATACTGGCGATCTGAGATAAGATTAGAATGATTAAGATGTTTCTAAATCTTCCTGTTAAGGATAGATTCGAAAACTTTAGAGAGAACGGAGGTCAAAGAAATGGGACGGTAGTTGGAGGGCTGAGAGGGATCCCCCTTCTTCGGCACAGGCTGAATGAGCTCACGTTTCCAGCAAGAAGGGAAGGTTGAAGTAGAAAGGCAAAGGCGAAATAGTTTACCAAGGCAGGGTGCAAGCTCGGAAGCACAAGTTTTGAGAACCACAGGAGGAATACCATCAGGACCGTTTGCCTTCTTAGTATTAAGCTCAGAGAGAGCAGAAATAACGTCTTTAGAAGAAATTATAATTTTAGGCATAAATGAATTGCAGGGGATTGAAGGAGGAGGAATAGCTCCGGAGTCGTCTAAGGTAGAATTAGAGGCAAAAGTTTGAGCGAAGAGTTCAGCTTTAGAAGGTAAAACGGCAGTTGTGTCGTCGGAAGATACTAAAGGAGGGAAAGAGGAAGAAGCAAAGTTAGAGTTGACATTTTTTGCAAACTGCTAGAAAGAGCGTGAGGAAGAGGAACCAGAAAGATTATTGCATTTTTTACAGAGAAAAGAGTTTTTGGTGTTACGAAGTATAGATTTTGCACGATTCCGGAATGAAATATAAGTTGCATGAGTTTCTGGAGTTTGAAGACGACGGTAAACCCTGAAGGCAGCATCCCTGCGGCGGATAGCGTGAGAACAAGTAGAGTTAAACCAAGGTTTGTTGGGTTTAGTAGAAGGGAAAGAAAATGGAATGTACGCTTCCATGCCAGATAGAATCACCTCAGTAATGCGTTCTGCACACTCCGAGGAACCCTCCCACGGAAGCAATAATCATTCCATGGGAAATCAAAGAAGT
>SEYY01005536.1:5000-27500 GCA_009176605.1 Armadillidium nasatum
CATGCATTCTTTTAGGAGTTTTCGAAAGTATTCTTAGCAAGAAGATTTGTAAACATCTCAATTCTTCTAATCTTATCTCTGATCGCCTGTATGACTTTCGTAAAAACGGTCTCTACTGGTGATCTTCTTTCCATTCTCTCTGACTCTTGGTCCTCCACACTAATTGGTGTTTTGATGAATCTTTTGTTGTGGAGCTAGACATATCGAAAGACTTCGATAAATCTGGCATAAAGCTTTGATTTCCAAACGTCCCTCTTTCGGAATCTATCCTTCTCTCTGTGATCTCTCTAACTTCCTTTGCAGTCATCCTATAGCTGCTGTTGCAGACGGCCATCGTTCATCCTATAAATCTATTAATAGTGGTGCTTCTTACTTCATTTTCTATCCACTCTTATGCCAATAACTCTACCCTTCATTACTCATTTCAATTTGAAAGGCACTACTGACAACAGCAGTTAATATTATTGACCTCTGATGTATCTCGCATTTCAAAATGGGGCAGAGAAAACATGGTCGTTTTCAATGCCTCAAAAACTCAATTTCTCCATCTCTCTACTCGACACAACCTTCCTCACAACTATGAAATCTTCTTCGAAAACACAGCTCAAACCTTCATCTCTTCTTAATATTCTTGGTGTTTCTTTTTCTCGTGATCTTTCTGGGAAGATCACATTATTTCTCTCTCTAAACAAGCTTTTATGAGGTTGATTGTTCTGAGGCAAAAAAGGCACCTTAAAAATTTCTTCCCTCCACCCCAGTAGCTTCCTCTTCATAGAGGTGTTATTCGCACCTGTATGGAGTATGCATCACAAATCTAAGGTGGTTCCACTCATACAGCTCTCCATGAAAAGGTGGAGTTTATGCCTTTTCGTCTTATCAAATCTGCTCATACTAATTCTCTCCAGTCTCTTTCTGCCCATCAAGTTGTTGCTTCACTCTCTGTATACTATCGCTATTACAATGGACTCTGCTTTTCTGAGCTCTCCAGTCGCATACTTCCTTCATCGAGGAGAGCTCGTGCCACATGCATATCTACACAGTCTCATCCTTTCTCTGTCCTACTCTCCGACCCCAGACTTAACCGCTTTCTCAATCTTATACACCCTTAAACGCCGTGTATCGTGTTATGTTGGCCTTTAATTTGACCAGATTTCTGATTGTCTCCCTAACTCTGATTTAAATTTTGGTAGGCCTTTGGTCTTTGCCCACCAGAGGTAATATATATATATATATATATATATATATATATATAGTATATATATATATATATATATATATATATATATATATATATATATATATATATATATATATCATTATATAATGCAACGTCTGTTCCGGTAAGTATAATCCATTTAACAAAACGATGAGGTAGTTTTATATTATTGGTGGAAGCTTCGATTTCTCCAATTTTTATTTAAAAGAGAAGGACAAAATATATTTAGGATATGTAATAATATTTATACCGTTGCTAAACATTATAAGAGGTTTTGTTTTTTTTTTGTTTTTTTTTTAATCCCTACAGGAAGCTCATTCCCCTTTACCCTCCGATCCTTGAGTGGTGATGAAATAAATTAATAATCTGTATATCGTTTTATTTTTTAAATTTTGACAGGTAAATATACAACATATATGGCAACAATATAGCATAATATTTTGTTTTTGAATAGTAAAATAGAAACTACATGCAACGTAAATGGACCACCTTTTTAATGCAGTTTTAAAATTTATTTAAAACATATTAATTATAAATAAAATATAAAAATTTTTATTTTGATTTGAAGAAAACTATTATTATTATTATTATTATTATTATTATTATTATTATTATTATTATTATTATTATTATTATTATTATTATTATTATTATTATTATTACCACTCTAAATCTACATGACATGGATATTTGGAGTCGAGACAAGCTGTGCAATGTCCAATCGCCGAGTTTTTTGTTGTAGGTTTCGCCCCTTCTTGAACGGCCTTCACGAGTCCCTCTATCGTTAAATAAATAAGAGTGTCAGCTCCTGAAAACAAAGTAAACTCATTCAACTTTGATGACAAGCTTATGTTATATCTTAAACACACACACACACACACACACACACACACACACACACACACACACACACACACACACACACACAAACAAACAAACAAACAAAGCATTCCTTACCAACGAATTCTGCCAGTTTCTCTAGGTCTGTTTTATTGGCAATTAATTCATTCATTGTTGGTATGTTTATACCCATGTAACACGGATACTTAATTGGAGGAGAAGCTATTCTTAGATGTACCTGTGGGTTAAAAAAATTTAAATGTTTTCAACTTCTAAATTGATCTTCCTATAAGTGAATTCTAGTATGGAAGCATTTTTTCTTGCATCACTTCAAAATAAATTTAATGATTGTACCTCTTTTGCGCCAGCATTTCTGAGTAGTTTTATAATCGGTCCTACAGTGTTTCCTCTTACAATAGAGTCATCAACTAAAATTACTCTTTTCCCAAATAAATTTTCCGTAATGACCCCAAATTTTTTGGCAACGGCAAGTTGTCGAGATCTTGTATCAGGCAATATAAAAGATCTTCCAACATATCTGTTCTTACATAAAACTTCTGCAAATGGAATTCCAGACTGAAAAAGAAAGAGGAAGTTTTTCAAAAAAATATTTATCTTCAAACATTGGCTGCAAAAATTTGAAATTTAAATAGACATCTCAAATACCTGTAAGGCATACCCTAAGGCTGCTGGTGTTGCAGATTCTGGTATAGAAGAAATCACATCAGCCTCGATAAATGCTTCAATGGCTAGCTGTTTTCCGCACCTTTGCCGCACAGCATAAACTTGTTGCCCTGTTTTATGTACAAAATATATTATATAAAGATAAATAAAAAAACTGGTTTTTCCCAAATTTATTCATTAATTTTTACCCTCGAATTTAGAATCTGGCCTTGCAAAGTATACGTATTCGAATATACAAAAGGCTGGAGGTATATCTTCAATATCAGATTTCGAATGATTGTCATCATTATCTGTGCAGATGTATTTAGAGTGATGAGTTGTTTTGGGTCTTGGAACAATATCTAGTGTCCTGATTCCTTTCGGGCTTATTTCGATGATCTCTCCTGGCATAACCTGAAAGGAATATTAAAACTTAGAACTTAGAAGTAAAATAGTCTTTAAGCAAATAGGTATTTTTTTAGAACAAAAATGTTTTCACAAACCTCTCTGTAAAATGTAGCTCCAATTGACTGAAAAGAACAAGATTCGGAGCTTAAAATCCATCCTAAAACTTTTGTTGGGGAATTACTGTTCTCTGAAAAAAAAAAAAAAAAAAATATATATATATATATATATATATATATATATATATATATATATATATATATATATTATATATATAATATATATATATATATATATTATAATTATATATATATAATATATATATATATATATATATATATATAATATATATATATATATATATATATATATATATATATATATATATATATATATATATATATATATATATATATATATATTATATATATATATATATATATATATATATATATATTATGTCCACTGCAGAACATAAAACTCTTCTTAGATGGCTCCGATAATTTCTGTCTTGATAGGTTTGATTGCCATTTTACTGCAGTAGTTTTCAATTTCATATATTCACATTTTATAAGGTTGTTTCCTTTTTGTTGCTTTGCTTTGACAATTAAATATGTTTGTTTGGTTACGATATTTTCAAGACGTTCTTCTCTCTGACTCTGCATTTTACTGCAAAGGTATCTCTCAATATTTCTCCGTTATGCATTTAAGTATGAGTTTAGTTCAAATGTATTCAAATACGTATTTAAATATATTTCCGTATTTAGATATGTATTTATAAATACATCAGTTTCAATGCAATTGAATACAGTATTAATAATATAAATACAATCATTACTCATTGTGGTAAAATAAGTTTTTTATTATTATTATTTATGAAACAGTTTGCGTCAGTGGATGCTGCAATTATTTGAACGGAAAGTTCGAGTGGTACAAGTTGGGGTGGGATTTCTATTAACTTTGCTAATGTCCTCGGTCTACTTGTTAATTTCGAATTTCTTTAATTAACAAGCCTCTAATTCTTATGCTAATATTTCACATATGCCTTTAACAAAGATGCCCATAGGTTTCTTCTCTAGTAACATTAATACTATAACTACAACGTTTTACGATTTCCGTCTGAAGTGTGAAGTCTATGCCTATAAAAATGTTAATACCCCAGTCATACGTATCGAAAACGTAGAATCTTCATAATCTTGATGTTCTATGACAGATTTAAAAAAAAATTTTTTTTTAATTAACTTCTCACAGGACTGTTAAAACTTGTTGTCTCGATGCTTCAGTCCTCTACATATGAGGTTTCAACGTACACCACACTGAGTGGTTAGGCTCCCCTTATACTGATACATGTGAGAAAGAAGTCAAATTATTTAATCACTTCACGATCTTGAAAAATTGATTAGAGAACCTACAGAAATTCCGGATCGTAATAACGAATTCTTAAACATTCTTTACTTGTATTTCACCAAATTCTTTCATTGCTTCTCATTTACTTATCATTATTTCATTTGTATCATTACTTCTCGATACAAATACACCATTTTACTTCCGATTGATAACTATAACCAAAATCTTGCAGTTCTTAATTATAATTTTAATTACGGTATAATTATAATCCTCTTTTGACATGCTTCAGAATCAGCCGAAAAATGGTGTAACACTTAATATCTGATGTGAAGTTCATTTCTTCTTCGATTAAATATTTTCCTTTCAAAATTCATTATTCGATACCTGTTATCAAGACATTCAAGAATGAAAGAAAGAACGAATAGCCGGTGTGAAAAAAGCCTCATTCTCCGATCACTTTTCCTAATTATCATGCAGCTTGGAATCGACGCGTGGATATTTTTCGACTGGTCAAGCGTACTTTCACAAAATGAAAGTGCTTTGGTACCTGGTTTTTCCTATTAATTTCTGTCTTCTTTGTCCAAAAATATCTCTTATAAATTTAAAAAATCAGCTTTCCCACCCCTTCTTATTCTCTTTCGTGAAACTGTTGCTAAAATTAATAAGTTATCCTCTTCAGTCTCTAGTTTTCATTAATACCACCCTGGACGATTTTTGGTGTCCCTCTTGCTCTTTCACATTCTCTTATAAAAGTTATTTTGAGTTATAACACAATCAACCATCTTTGGTGCCAATTAAATGATTATTCTCATTCGTAGAAATCACTCTGACTCCCCTTCCTCCAGAACAAATTTTTTTTCAGTCAAAACGTTAGAAATATTGATTAATTTATCTCAACAGAAATCATGAAATGGAAGAAAAAGCGTAATATGCCTTTTAAATTTACGTTGATTAAAATATATTTAAATTGTTTTCAAATGCAGCTGATATGTGTAGTGTTTGATACTTAAATATGTTTGTAAAATATATTTAGTGTTTAATATTTAGATACGTTTCCCTATTCTTTACGTATTTAGTATTTAATACATTCAATGATATTAGTGCCCACTGATTACATTGAATTCACTGCTCAAATAATTCTTCAAACTAAGATAACATTTATCATTAAGAACGATATTCAATTTACTCAAAATGTCCCAAGCTATTTTAATTCTTTTTTTTCGATTTCATTAGTATGTTTACCGTTTGAAGTTATAAGCTACCAATAATAGGATGTAGATGTTAACCAATGAATGAGTTGTCTTTTCCCAAGTTTATTTATAATTATAATATTCTGCTTAAGCTCTGTTAAGCTCCGCTATAATTTTTTTAAATTCCTCAGGAGGTGATGTAAACAACACCAAATGATCAGTAAAACTTATATTGTTTAAGTACCTTCCATTTATGTTTATAAAAACAATATCTCCGCACATAGTGTCATGAATATTTCTTCTACCATTGAGGTAATAAATATGATGAATTGTATCTCTCTGTTTTTAACTCCTCTTTTGATTTACACCTTATTAGGTCTTTTGTAATTTTATCATACAATTTCGATTTTCACGAAAAGGCAAAAATATTATGCAATATGTGTCACAATTTAAAAATTACAAAAAATAAAAACCATATATTTATTTCATATATCTATTATTCCATATCTATTATTCCTTAGTATCAAAATATCGATTGGGATATATTTCATTATATTAAGATCAGAGAGTACGGGGTAGACTACCGTAGAAAAATGTTCCTGCCAAGTATGTATTCTAGTACTAATATAAATTTCAAATAAAAATATCAAACCAAATATTGAAAATTAAATGTTAATCGATATATCAGTTACTCGTTATTTTAATATTGCAACACCTATTGCAATTATTTTTTCCTTATTGTATTTAGCAATAAAACATTACCATTTTGCATTTACGGTAGCAAAATTTAATTTGTCCTTTTTCCTACAACAAAAATGACAAAATCGAAGCAGTATGATATATTTAAAAAAAAAGACCCTTTATTATTTTCTTCAAACGGTTTAATGTTAATAGCATTTTTATTAATTTTTTTTTATTTATATTTTAATTGGCACTTTATAGTTTTGTAAAACCCTATTATTCAAAGCACTCATAGCAAGTCAAGAGTTCACAGAGTAAAATTTTTTTCATGTCTACGAAAATCATGCAAAGAGAATTTTATATTAATTACATCCCTCCATCAGCTTTTGGACTACTTGGATGTGATAGAGACAGTTCTATATCCTGCTTATTCATTCAGTTGATTTGAGTTAGGTTGTTCAGTAATTCTGTTATGCATATATTTTTGTAAGCAGTTTGAATAAGACTGGATAAGCTAATTGAACTTTAGTTTTTAAATCCTCTGTATACTCTTAGAAGTATGACCTTGGCGTCTGTAAGTATGTTAGGTATTTTTTGTTCGTGCATGCGTTTTAAAAATTTTCCTATTAATGTAATGCTAATTTTGTCATCACCAGTGATATTTCGTCTTCACCAGGTCACTTTCTTCTTATCAAATTTTTTATTATATACATTATATATTCCATAGAAGTAATGGAGAGACCTTATTATTATTGTCGATATTCTCTAGCAAATTCCTCTGCTCTTTTTATGATTAATTCGATATCTGCAATTTTATTCTCCTTTTTTTTTTACTTTCATTGATCCTTCAAATTATTGGATATAAACCACACATCAGATCATATGAAGAATGATCTCTTTCGTTTGGCTACTAAGATCTGGGACCCCTTATTACCAATTTTCTCATTCCATGAATAGTTACAGAAGTATGGATAATATTTATGCTGCTAACACTGCCCTGCAGTCATATGGGATATGGTGTTCAGCATTAATAATATAATATATATATATATATATATATATATATATATATATAATAATATATATTATATATATTATATATATATATATATATATATATATATATATATATATATATATATATAATATATATATATGAATCTCACAAAAAGAGCATAGAAACCTATGTCTAAAGAACAAGTGATAACCCACTCACCCTAATTGTAATGTACTAACATGCCCACAATTTTTCAGTTGAATTGGTGCAACAATTCCATTTCTATAGAGAAATTGTTGAGGATACTGCTTCACACACAAGAAAGGTGAACGGATTATAGATTGATGATCTTTAAAATGCACTTGTCTCAAGAACTTCAATTAAATAAAATAAATTTTCTCCCAATTTATAAATGTAGAACATCTCTCATTATCTTTTTAATGACGTGACAAAGATAAAAAAAAAACTTGCAGAAATTTTTATACGCAAGACGCTTCCTCACATCTCATATCCTATTCAAAAAGGACTGAAATCGATCGTAATGATTATTCATCTATCTAGCAACTATAAAATCTGTTAATTTCCCGCCTGCAATTTTTTTGTCTCTTCCTGTGTAAAATGTCAAAGGCCGACTGAATTCTATAGATGCCGGAGAAAGACTGAAAATCAGGACAAATCAAAGGCAGACAAATCGCAATACATGGCGTTTGAAAGTGTTCAGGTGAAAGTTCAATGGAAATAATTATTATTATTATAACTGAGCATACGATTGGAGAGTTCAGAAGAACAGTGTTCATTGTAATAGCGATAGTATAAGTAGGGTAATTTAACTTTCGAAAGCTAGAAAGAGATTTTAGAGAATTAATTAAAATTGGATAGTTGACTGGTTGAAGGGCCAAGACTCCACATTATAAAGTATGAATGGAACCACCCTAGATATGGGATACAAGGACTAAAAACTCAATATTCAGAACAAGCAACTGTATAGGGTGATGATAGGAAGTTCCGAAAGCTCCTCAGCACACACAACATCTTAGAAGCTTGTTTAGTGAGAGAAATAATTTGATTCTTCCAATTAAGATTACGAGGGTCAGACTGCACTTTGATATCCTTAAATATTTCAAAAATTACTAAACGTACGTTAAAAAGGATAACATTTTTGGAATCCTTGAAGAATTTTTATAAAGAAAATTATAAACGATGTGAAAATAAGTTTAAAAAAAAAATTTTTTTTTTTTTTTTTTTATTATTATTATTCTGGCCTTATTATTATTATTATTATTATTATTATTATTATTATTATTATTATTATTATTATTATTATTATTATTTAGTTTTTTAGCGAACCTAGTTCGACTTATCATAACCTGACGACCGAAGATTGCCGTGGGATACAGGCCTAACTGATTGCTGGAATGTTGCCGTGGGATACAAGCCTACTGCCATATTACACCATATATATATATATATATATATATATATATATATATATATATATATATATATATATATATATATATATATATATATATATATATATATATATATATTTCACATATTTTACAAATTTTTTATTCAATCGCGAAATTTATCTTACTCTAAAATCGCAAAATTAATCTCAGAAAAAGAGACGCTGCCAGACGCACGATGTCGTGAAACGTATTAAAAAATATAAATTACGTAGTTATTAAAATTATAAAAGTTTTTTTTTTAATTCCCAATTTTTCTTTATCAAAATTCTTCTAGGATTCCAAAAATGTTATCCTTTTTAACGTACGTTTAGTAGTTTTTTAAATATTTAAGGATATCAAAGTGCAGTCTAGCCGATTACGAGAAAAAGAAATTTAAGAATATTAAGAACAATTAAAGGTTTGAGTTTTGTGTTTGCGAAAAAGATATTGTAATTGAGGGAAAGGTTATGTCGAGTAAAGAGGATGGAGGAACTGGTTTAGTGTGGCATTAAAATCAATCTTCTTTTCTTTGCCTCAATTAGAGATACGATAAGGATCAGCGTCAGATACTCCTAGGCCACCTTCCTTGCAGTAACATTTTCCTGTTGAGTGAGTCGTCTTCAAATTGTAAGATGTATTGAAGTGTGGAATCGTCGATGTAACAGTGGAAATGATACGAAGTGACAGATAGAAGATAATTAATGAAATGCTGAAAAAAGTTAATGATAGAACAAAACCTTGAAGAACTTCACTATTGATAAATTTAAAGGACGACCAGTGGTGGTCTACGACAAAAGTTCGGTGAGGACATTGGCGATAAGGTTACAGAGAAAGATAGATAAAAAAAATGGAAAAATTTGAAATTCGTAGCTTCGTGCCAGACTCTTTCGAAAGCTTTCAATATGTCGATATGTCTATCTCCACAGCAAAGGATTCACCGGTGGATCAGAAATCTGAATCTTAATAACTTCCTCCAGAAGTATGTTAACCTCAGTCATCCCTTGTGGGATAATTTACTTCCTTCTCCGAGTGCAGTATTCTTTATTCCTCGCTTGATATTTTCTTACTAAGTTGTCTCAACATAGGGTTTATATATATATATATATATATATATATATATATATATATATATATATATATATATATATATATATATATATATATATATATATATATATATATATATATACCGCATTCATTAGAATCCTGAATTGGAACAAGTTTTCCTATGCACAATGGTCTAACTCCAAATGGATCGCGAACTCCATAGATTTTATCCTCAAACATGAGAGCAAGAGAATATGCCGTTGGAGTTGCTTCAACTAAATGTCTGATTCTCGCTGGCCAATCTGGACCTCTTTTTTCCCCTCGAGGAGGTGTTAGTGACAATATCTGAATGATTAGTTCCGAATCCGAATGTGTTGAAAGTCCAACTCCTCTGTCAAGAACCTTTTTAAATATATATATATATATATATATATATATATATATATATATATATATATATATATATATATATATATATATATATATATATATATATATATATATATATATATATATATATATATAGCAGATTTTGTTAATTAATATAATTTAATGAAATAAATAAAAAAAAAAAAAATATATATAATATATATATATATATATATATATATATATATATATATATATATATATATATATATATATATATATATATATATATATATATATATATATATATATATATATATATATATATATATATATATATATATATATCTTATCACTAACTGTTGTTCTAAGTTCAGCTGCATTAATTAATTGTCCATTGTGAGCTACAGCTAATGGTCCATGTCTGGTGTGAACCACAAATGGTTGAGTATTATTTGGGTCTAATCCTCCTGCCGTGGAGTACCGGTTATGACCCAGACCAACAACACCTGTAAATTCGATAAGAAATAACAATGTATTACGTCAAATTTTATTCCACTAAAGTTTAGGTTAGGAAAAGTCCGAAATTTCAGAATTCTGAAATTTTGTTTCATTGTTATTCATTTTGTGGTAAGTAAATTTAAAGCAAAAATTTTTACATGTGAAAACTTAAAACACCGAAAAAGAAAAAAAATTGTGTCCTTACATACCAGACAATTTCTGAAGATCGTCATCCTTGAAAATTGTACTGACCAATCCTTGTCCTTTATGTTGTCTAAAATGGTGAGCTCCTTTACCATCACTTGTAACGATTCCAGAACCTTCTTGACCTCTTTCATACCAATAAAAATAGAAATCTTTAAATTTTATTTGTGTAACAGAAAATAACTCTGAGGTCTATAAACATTTTGGTCATACCTCAACTTTAAAATGTTACATAGAATACAAGACTGTATTATCGAAAGAAAGATTATTATTATTACCATTATTGCTACCTCTACAATATTAATAATAATAATAATAATAATAATAATAATAATAATAATAATTATTATTATTATTATTATTATTATTATTATTATTATTATTATTATTATTATTATTATTATTATTACATCATTCAAATACTAAATAAAATTTTGTGTGGAAAGATTAACTTTTGCAAATGGCAAGACAGACGAAAGGAAACATATAAGATGAAGAAACAAAGTTTGAAGAGACCAATGGGTGAGTGATAGAAAGAGTTGGAAGAGAAGGAAAAAGAGATTTTTCCAAGTAAAGGTCTTTCAACTTAATATTAAGAAGACAGGATAAAACTACTAAAAAGGATCGGAGAAGGAGAGAAAAGGAGAAATGTTCAGCACGTTTGGTTTATTTTTAAAATGATATTCTCAAAGAAAGAGAAATTGAACGCAAGGTTGCCAGAATAACATGAAATCTATGGACGAGTCATTGATACCAGATGATCAAACAGTTTCGATTGGAAAAAGAATAATGATGGTAAAAAGGACTGAAATTTATTTTAGTTTTAAATTTTAAGGCAAAGATGATATTATATCATGTTTTATTTCGTCACTTATGTACTAGGAAGAAATATTTTAAGCATAAAAACATTTTACCTGTGTTGTAGAGAAACAAGTCCTAAAAAGATAGTGTGAGCAACGTTGACAGATGACTGCGACACATGTTCTGCCAATACGCAACCAATAACACCGCACGATTCTTCTAGTTTACGAGATTCTGAGAACTCTTCAACCTTCTGATTGAGTTTTCTGACTGGAACATCACCACTAATATTGAAAATGAAAAACAGAACCTATTAGTAATATATATTAGTACTAAATGTTATTAAAAAATTACCTGAAACTAGCATGAGAGGCTTTGCAGAACTTTCGGTTCACAAGAGCATTCGTCAATACAAATCAGACCTTTATATATATATATATATATATATATATATATATATATATATATATATATATATATATATATATATATATATATATATATATATATATATATATATATATATATATACTAAAGTTAGGCCCTCATCTCCGTGATAAACAGTAATTCTCTCTTTATGCTCATTGCTTGTTTTTATTAATGGCTTACTATTTAGATTGCACCATTGTTTTAATTCTTGATGTTGCTAGGTTTATAGATTAATTATTGAAGATTTTGTTATAACTTAATAATCCTAAAGTTGAAATAATAATTCCATATAAGAACAGAGTGCAAATCCTTCAATAAGAGACAAGCTTCTCTTATGACGTAACATGCCTTCATGAGAGGAAAAAGCTGGGACATTAAATTGCCACTTCGGTATCTGACAGAGGCAGGGAAGGGACTCCCGTCTTTTAATTCCTCCTGCGAGTCGAAGGAATATTTAATTATTAATTGATTTTATAATCACAATTATTTACCATTAAGAGATCTTAAGAGTGCGAGTAATCCGTGCTAAAATGTATATTTAGTACCCAATTTGTGAATAAAATTAAATTGTCTGAAACACTGTTGCTTCATTTACCATTTCACGTTGCATTTGGAAACTCAATAAAGATTATCAAAGGAAGAAAAAAAAAACTACAAACACTGACAGAGTTTAAAACACAAACGAGGGTTCGTTGTATAATTATGTAACGAACGAAAAAAAAACTTAGCAATTAGAACGAATGCAAGGAATTCGTCTTAGAAAATCTATCTAGAGTTCTAACGTGGAAACAGAAAACTTCTCGAAAATTAAGGATCTTCAAGTACCAATTGGTTAAGTAGTAAGAAGTAAGCTAACTCGCCTGCTAAATTCAGGTGCCTAAATAAAAAGGATAAGAAGTAAGAAGCACAGAGAAAATCGCCTGAAAAAGTTCCGAAAGAGAAATACCTTCTACGTGGAACAAGGATAAAAGTTCTAGAGCTTAAATTTGAGTGGGAATCACTAAAATCTGTTTCTTTTCTGTGTGCACCTCCAAGATTTCTAAAATAATCATTTTAAAAAAAAATTCAGCGGTAATGATCTAATAATTTTCAGGATTAAAAAATTGATTGTATAAGTCGGATTAATTCCAAATTTATAATTACTTAGGGATCATGGACTAAAAATTTTAAATAACCTTCAAAGGTTGAACATTTTTGAGGAGAGGAAAGAACAATCTGAAGTAAAGTTGGCCCCTCCCTCCCACCTCCGTGATAAACAGGAATTCTTTCTTTATGCGCATTGTTTGTTTTTATTAATGGCTTATTATGTAGATTGTACCATTGTTATAATTCTTGATGATGTAGGTTTCATTCATAAAGATGGTAGTTTCCGATATATATATATATATATATATATATATATATATATATATATATATATATATATATATATATATATATATATATATATATATATATATATATATATATATATATATATATATATATATATATATATATATATATATATATTATATATTATATATATTATTATTATTATTATTATTATTATTATTATTATTATTATTATTATTATTATTATTATATTATTATTATTTTATTATTATTATTATTATTACTTATTTTTATATACGTTTTCTTATTTTTCTTATAGGACAGAGTCCATTTGATTTTTCGGGTTATACACTCCTTCGGGAGGGTAAATGAGGTAATTTCTCACCCCATGGGTGGGCAAAGTCTCCTCTTGGAGGAAGCAGACCTCAGGTGAAGTTCTTGGGTAAGCTTTTGACCAGCAATTATCAATGGGTATTTTATATATATATATATATATATATATATATATATATATATATATATATATATATATATATATATATATATATATATATATATATATATATATATATATATATATATATATATATATATATATATATATATATATATATATATATATATATATATATATATATTCTCAATTTTCAGTCAAAGGCGGATGTTGCGCATTTGTGCGCAACGATGTTGTTTGTTCTCGTGTCTCTAATTTAGAATCTTCTGAATCCTCTACTTTATGGCTCTCTTACAATTCTACTACTAAATTTATTTGTTCTGTCTGTTTATCTTCTAATTCTACTGAATATAAATAATTCTTTAACTATTTAAACTTTCAAAATAGAGCATAGTCTTTCTTCTTCCCCTTTCTCCGAAATCATCATTTTAGGCGATTTCAATGTTTACCACCACCAGTGGCTTTCATCTAGTTCTCATGATCCAGCTGGTGAACTAGCCTATGACTCTTGTATCCAGAACAACCTTGATCAGTTGGTGCAACTCCCTACCCGTATTACTTACCGTCTTGGTGATGAACCCAACATACTTGATCTTTTCCTAATCTCTTATCCTTCTCCTTATACTGTTAAACTTTTTCCTCCTCTGGGTTCATCCGATCACCTTCTTATCTCCGTTTCTTGTTCTGTCTCTTGAAGTCTTCCGCAAGAACGGCCCTTGCTTTCATCGAGGAAGACATTTCTGAGACTTCTGTGATTCTAACTTGTCTGACTTTCCGTTGTACTTCTCTGATTTCCCATGGAATAATTACTGCTTCAGTGGGAGGTGCCCTTGAAAGTGTGCCGATCGCATAAATGACGTGATTCACTCTGGCATGAAGGCGTACTTTCCATATTCTTTCCTTTCAACTATGCGTAACAAACCTTGGTTTAACTCTGCTTGTTCTCATGCTCTCCGCCGCATGGATGCTGCCTTCAGAGATTAATGTCATCTTCAAACTCCTGAAACTCATTTAACTTATATTTCGTCCCGGAATCGTGCAAAATCAATTCATCGTGATACCAAAAACTTATTTGTCAGTCGTAAATGCAGTAATATTTCTGGTTCGTCTTCTTCTCCCCCTTTCAGGCATTTTGCAATAAATGTCAACTCTAACTTGGCTTCTTTCTCTTTCAGTCCTCAAGCAAATCTTTCCCTTTTACGTTTTAATACCCCTATACCTTCACTTTTGAACTTCCCAACCTTTCCATTTTAACATATCCAGTCTTTCAGTCGCTTCATGAGCTCCCACCTTCTCCGTTTTAAGTTCCAGTCCTTCACTCTTCGTTCATTCATAATTTATAATTATACATTACATTGAATCATAAACACTTGCTAACTTATCTGAAACTTTTTTCATTAATGTAGTGTCATACTATAACATCGACCTCATAACAGTTACTTTACTTCAAAAAATTACAACATACTATAAGCACGTGATAACATTAATTGAGTATGCTTTATACATGGGACGTTGATTTACGAAGTTAATATAACAACTGAAAACTTTATTTACCAAATAACTCATTATATAAACAACAATTCAACTTTAATCTTTATTATTTTCAATGTTGAATTATTTTTGTAACCTGATTTCATAACTGTGGTTGTAGGTTTATGTTTAAGTTTCAGTTTTCAGTTCAAGTTTTATTTAGGTCTCATGAATTTTGTTTTCGGTTTGTTTTATTTAGGTTTTTAAGTTAATTTTTATTTAGGTGTTATAAATTTTATGATTTTAATTTTTTTTAGGTTTTTTTTTTTTTTTTTTTTTTTTTTTTTTTTTTTTTTTTTTTTTTTTTTTTTTTTTTTTTTTTTTTTTTTTTTTTTTTTTTTTTTTTTTTTTTTTTTTTTTTTTTTTTTATTTTTTTTTTTCGTCTCTAATTTTTTAGCTTTATCTTTAAATTTTTAGAGAGGTAATGTGATCTTTCCAAGAAAGATCACGAGAAAAAGAAACAGCAAGAATATTAAGGAGAGATGAAGGTTTGAGTTTTGCGTGTTTTCGAAGAAGATATCGTAGTTGTGTGGAAGATTGTGTCGAGTAGAGAGATGGAGAAATTGAGTTTTTGGGGCATTGAAAACGACCATGTTTTCTCTGCCCCAATTTGAAATGAGAGATAGATCAGAGGTTAGTTGCTCCAAGGCCACCCTCCTTGCTTCTGTTGCTGGGAGGGGTGCTTTTCAAAATGAAAAGAGTAATGATGGGGGGAGTCATCGGCATAGGAGTGGATAGGAGATTAAGTAATAGAGAGAAGGTCATTAATGAAAAGCAGAAAAAGTGTTGGGGATAGGGCAGATCCTTGAGGAACACCACTATTAATAGATTTATAGGATGAACGGTGGCCGTCTACAACAGCTGCTATAGAACGACCAGAAAGGAAATCAGTGAGAAGGCCACAGAGAGAAGGATAGATTCCGAAAGAGGGAAGTTTGGAAATCAAAGCTTTGTGCCAGACTCTATCGAAAGCCTTCGATGTGTCCAGCGCCACAGCAAAAGATTCACCGAAATGCCGAAGAGCGGAGGACCAAGAGTCAGAGAGAAGGGAAAGAAGATCACCAGTTGAGCGCTTCTTACGAAAGCCATACTGGCGATCAGAGATAAGATTAGAAGAATTGAGATGTTTCCAAATCTTCCTGTTAAGGATAGATTCGAAAACTTTAGAAAGAACACAGGTTAAAGAAATTGGACGGTAGTTAGAGGGTTGAGAGGGGTCCCCCTTCTTCGGCACAGGCTGAATGAGCGCACGTTTCCAGCAAGAAGGGAAAGTTGAAGTAGAAAGACATAGACGAAATAGTTTAACCAAGGCAGGGTGCAAGCTCGGAAGCACAAGTTTTGAGAACCACAGGAGGAATACCATCAGGACCGTACGCCTTCTTAGTGTTAAGCTCAGAGAGAGCAGAAGTGACGTGTTTAGAAGAAATTACAATTTTAGGCATAAATGAGTTGGAGGGGGTTGAAGGAGTAGGAACAGCTCCGGAATCGTCTAAGGCTTGAATTTAAGGCAAAAGTTTGAGCAAAGAGTTCAGCTTTAGAGAAAGGCAAAACGGCAGTTGAACCGTCAGAAGATACTAGAGGATGGAAAGAGGAAGAAGCAAAGTTAGAGTTGACATTTTTTGCAAAATGCCAGAAAGGGCGAGAGGAAGAGGAGCCAGAAAGATTATTGCATTTGCGACGGAGAAAAGAGTTTTTGGTATCTCGAAGAATAGATTTTGCACGATTCCGGGATGAAATATAAGTTGCGTGAGTTTCTGGAGTTTGAAGACGACGGTAATCCCTGATGGCTGCATCCCTGCGGCGGATAGCACGAGAACAAGCAGAGTTAAACCAAGGTTTATTAGGTTTAGTGGAAGTGAAAGAATATGGAATGTACGCCTCCATGCCAGAAAGAATCACCTCAGTTATGCGCTCTGCACACTCCGAGGGATCCCTCCCACGGAAACAGTAATCATTCCATGGAAAATCAGAAAAGTACGACCGCAAGTCAGACCAGTTAGTGGCACCGAAATGCCAGAAACGTCTCCTCGCCGAAGGAGACAGGAAAAGATACAGAGATAGGAAGATGATCGGATGAACCCAGAGCAGGAAAGAGTTTAACAGAATAAGGAGAAGGATTAGAAGTTAGAAAAAGGTCAGGGATACGGGTAGGGAGATGCACCAACTGCTCAAGGTTGTTCTGGATAGAAAATTGGAAAGCGAATTCACCAGCTGGATCATGAGAACTAGATGAAAGCCATTGGCGGTGGTGAACATTGAAATCACCTTAAATGATGATTTCGGAGAAATGAGAAGAGATAATGTGTTCTATTTTGGAGTTAATATATTCGAAGAATTTTGGATAATCTGTAAAGTTAGGAGATAAATAGACAGAACAAATGAATTTAGTTGTAGAGTTGCATGAAAGTTTAAGCCATAAAGTAGAGAATTCAGAAGACTCCAAATTAGAGACACAAGAACAGACAACATCATTGTGCACGTATGCGCAACATACGCCTTTGGATGAAAATTGAGGATAGAGACAGTAGTAGGAAACAGAGTAGGGTTTGCTGTCAGAGCACTCAGACACCTGAGTTTCAGTTAAGAACAAGAGATTAGGTCTAGAAGAAGAATATATATATATATATATATATATATATATATATATATATATATATATATATATATATATATATATATATATATATATATATATATATATATATATATATATATATATATATATATATATATATATATATATATATACAGCAATTAATTAACGCTAGGAGAGTGACCCTGGAGTAGTCATCTTCTGGTCTTTCTCGCAGAGGGAGAGAAAACATGGGAATTTTCAATCACCAAAACTCTGATCCTCCATCTTTCTACTCGATACAACGTTCAATGCAATTCTGACATCGCCATTCAAACTTTCGTCTGTCCTTAAATATTCTCGCTATTTCTTTTTTTCGCATTCTTTCTTTAAAGGATTACAATATTTCTCTTTGAAAACAAGCTTCTATGATGTTTAATATTCTGGAGCTCCTTCGAAATTTGTTTACTTTTCACAGGTGTCTTGTTTTCACTGTATGGAGTACATTTCACACATCTGGGATGGTTCTACTCATGTTGCTCTTGAAAAGATAGAGTCTAAGTCTTATCAGTTCTTTCACACTAATTCTCTCCAATCTCTTTGCGCACGTCAAATTTCAGTTACTTTCCATTCTATCGCTCATTACAACCAGCACTGCTCTTTTGAACTCTACTATCGCATACCTCCTTCAATGAAACAGGATAGTGAGACACGTCCTTTCTACAGTCTATTTCATTTTCTGTCGAGGAAATTTCGAGAGGAAGTGAGGAAGGTGGAATAAAGATAGTAACTTTAACTCTTCTGTCATGATACCTTGAAAATATGAACAATTTCAATTATATATATATATATATATATATATATATATATATATATATATATATATATATATATATATATATATATATATATATATATATATATATATATATATATATATATATATATATATATATATAATCTGACAAACAGATGATTATCGCAGGAAACATCAACTTCGGTGCGGTGCGCACCAGAGTCCGCACCACGCACCGCACCGCACAGCACCGTTAATTTTCCTTTGCGCACCGCACCGCACCGCACCGCGTTGCTGAAAATGTGTTGCACCGCACCGCACCGCACCAAAATGACCGCACCACGCACCGCACCGCACCGCACCGCACCGCACAGCACCGGTGCGTCGGCCAACCCTAGTCTCTAGACATTAGATCAAGTGAGAGTATTTTATTATCTATCAGAAGTGAGAAAACATTCCATTTGCTGACTGCTACTTATGTGAGTAGAAATAGAATTACTAATAGTTGAAGCTCACTTTGGGAGGATTTACCCTTTTATAATTTACATTCAACAGATTCCTTCCTCTTCAAATTAACAGTAGAATTGATCCTATAATAATAATAAACCAAAATCAGCTCGCTTTGTTGTTAAGGCAACATTTCACGAAGGGAATAACAACTAAAGTGAAGACTTTATTATTATTATTATTATTATTATTATTATTATTATTATTATTATTATTATTATTATTATTATTATTATTATTATTATTATTATTATTATTATTATTATTATTATTATTATTATTATTATTATTATTATTATTATTATTATTATTATTGTTGTTGCTATTATTATTATTTATTATTATTATTATTATTATTATTATTATTATTATTATTATTATTATTATTATTATTATTATTATTATTATTATTATTATTATTATTATTGTTATTATTATATTATTATTATTATTATTATTATTATTATTATTATATATTATTATATTATTATATATTATATATATATAATATATATTAATATTATTATTATTATTATTATTATTATTATTATTATTATTATTATTTATTATTATTATTATTATTATTATTATTATTATTATTTATTATTATTATTATTATATATTATTATTATTTATTATTATTATTATTATTATTATTACTATTATTATTATTGCTATTTATTATTTTTTATTACAATTATTTTTATACTTTATATTTACTATTATATTTGTTCTTTTTATTATTATTATTGTAAATTTTTTATAATTTTATATTAATATTATTATTTTTTATTATTTATTATTATTACTATTATTATTATTGTTATTATTATTATTATATATTCTATTATTATTATTATTATTATTATTATTATTATATTATTTTATTATTATAATTATTATTTTATATTATTATTAATATTATTATTATTATTATTTATTATTATTATTATTATTATTATTATTATTATTATTATTATTATTATTATTATTATTATTATTGTTATTATTGATATTATTATTATTACCACTATATTTATCGCTGTAATAATTATTAGCTTACAGATATCTCAGCACTAAGAATATTATAGAAATTTTTTTCACTTTTATAGTTTAGGTTAAGATTAGGACCATAAAATTATGATAAAATTAATTGTTAAAAAATTTACAATATTCAAAACTTGGAATGTTATATAATGTATGGAATTATGTATAAATTTAATGGGCTCAAAGGACGATTTCGTCTCCCCAGAAGCCCATTTCAGCTTAGTATCAAACATGTAAAGTACACGATATTTGTATGTAAATTTTGTAACTGAAAAAAAAATAAAATAAAGATTAAAGATTAAAGATTATTATTATCATCTTTTTTATTGTTATTATTAAATCGAAATAGAGGCATTTCAATTTATTAAACGTTCAATAGAAGATATATATATATATATATATATATATATTATATATATATATATATATATATATATATATATATATATATATATATATATATATATAATATATATATATATATATATATATATACATATCGAAATAACGCGTCTGCAACCATCACAAGTTTCATATTTTGATAACTACTCTACATACCATTCGGCGATCTGAAGCTTTGAAACTTTGTTGCTGTCCTGATGTTCCAGGCACCAGATATATATGGACAGATCATTTAAAGGTGCGATTTTAAAGGGATATAAAATTAGCAACTAAATATTACTACTACTACTACTACTACTACTACTAATAATAATAATAATAATAATAATAATAATAATAATAATAATAATAATAATAATAATAATAATAATAATAATAATAATAATAATAATAATAATAATAACAATAAAAATAATAAAAATAATACTAATAATAATAATAATAATAATAATAATAATAATAATAATAATAATAATAATAATAATAATAATAATAATAATAATAATAATAATAATAATAATATAATAAATAAAATAATAATAATAATAATAATAATAATAATAATAATAATAATAATAATAATAATAATAATAATAATAATAATAATAATAATAATAATAATAATAATAATAATAATAACAATAAATTATTAAATCGAATATAAAATGAAGGCTCTGAGAGTGATTGATCGTTGAAATGCGTAAGAAAAGAAGTAAAAATATAATTTTAAAAGAACTTTGATACTGTGGAAGAAAAGTTCAATGGCGCAGCTTCTTCAGAATAAAAAAGTCTTATGAAATAAAGGTTATCCTATTTCAATCTATTTTTTGATTGAAGAACAGTTTCAATATCAAGGAAAGTTTTCTTCTTTTTAAAGTAACTTTTAAAAGTGAAACTTTATGTATAATAGAAGTAATGTTAGGGAGCAATATATAAAATATTATTCATAAGAACAAAAGTTTGAGCAATATATTTTGAAACAATTACGTAAGAGAACTTTAAAATATAGAAACATATCAAATGACACATTATGAGCGATATCATAGTAGGAATGTAGTAACGAAGACGATGCTCACAAGGATATTGCAAACAAAATTTCTTTAAAAAAATATCAAATAAATAAATAAATAATAATAATAATAATAATAATAATAATAATAATAATAATAATAATAATAATAATAATAATAATAAAATAAGAATAATAATAATAATAATAAAATTGAGAGCAATCGATGTTACATAAACTAAAAAGAGAGTGAAAATAGAAGTGAAGAAAACGAATTTAATGTTTATTATTATTATTATTATTATTATTATTATTATTATTATTATTATTATTATTATTATTATTATTATTATTATTATTATTATTATTATTATTATTATTATTATTATTATCATGAGCATGTGATAAATAATCTTTTTATTAAAAGAGCAAAAATCTCTTAAAAATAAAAGAACGAATAACTGAAGAAGGAAATAGAAAATGAAGTTTGCCCAATTGTCAGATCAAATTATTTACGATATATATATATATATATATATATATATATATATATATATATATATATATATATATATATATATATATATATATATATATATATATATATTATATATATATAATAATATATAATATATATATAATTTAAAAAATTCACGTCTCATGGGCATTGCCCTATTCTAGGAGAGGAACTTTTTCTAGGTAGTATA